>CH003007.1:22307-35963 GCA_000149265.1 Ciona savignyi | reverse complement strand
GTTTATCCCTGTGAATGGGAAACCTAGGGGGTTAAAAGACCGGCAATTGCCAGATCACCTCGCTCCCACCGTCGGTTTACCGGAGCTGTTGCAGTGTGTTGTGTATGATATAAACATTTCTTTAATTTGGTTGAACCCATTAAGCCGCTGGGTTCAGGCAATGTCCGTTAAGTGCCTTGCCCAAGGACACAACCGAAAAGCTAGCGGACAGTTTCCAATCTTAAACCTTTCGGTTGAAAGGCGACGCTCTAAGCCACCAGACTAACCGGTCGAACATAAAAACTGTAGTGTAAAATTCGTTAATAAAAATACGTATTATTTGTTTAACAGCCAACAGAGAGCTAAATTTTGTGACACAATTGCGCGAACACGCAAGCATTGAAATCCCCACTGTACGGATGCTATTGTTAATGGCTAGATTACCCAAAGATATAGGCTAATAATAATCATTAACAATGGCATCAGTACAGTTATATTCTTTTTCTCAAAATAACAATATATATTTGATTTTTTTTTTGGCCAAAGTGGCCAATTGTTTACATTTACAATGTATAGAGTTTTTCGTTTTAAAATTTATTTCGAAACTGTCGTGATTTGACTACTTGTGCTAAATGTAGTCAATCGCTGTTTAAAGAAAAGTGAGTTTTTAAAAAATTAAAAATGTTTTTCTGTGCAGTGTATATAATAATTACATTGCGTTATTTATATCAGTTGTTTAGATTTTCCAATGCATCATCATTGCATAATTTGTTGGACAATACTATTATACCATACGTAGAAGCATGTACAATATGAGTTTGCACCAGTTTTTGCAACCAGATAGGATATTCATCTTTATCCCCGTGAATGGGAAAACCAAGGGGGTTATCACACGGGCAATCGTCAGATCACCTCGCGCCCATCGTCGGGTTACCGGAGCTATTGCAGTGTGTTGTGTAGCATCCGTAAAGTGCCTACCAGGCAATGTCCGTAAAGTGCTGCCCAAAGACGCAACCGACGAGCTAGCGACCAGTTTCGCACCTGCAACCTTTCGATTGAAAGGCGACGCACTTAACCGCTAGGCCAACCGGCCGGACAATATAGTTCACCACAGCAAATCATAGTAGGCCTAGTTACCAGCCTTCAACAGAGCAATCAACCTTCAATATCCAACCTCACCAACGTAGAGGAGTCGGAACAACCAATCATGACATCCAGGCCAGAATAACAGAGCGGCATTCCCGAAGTTTGTTTGGTTGAAAGCAGCATGTGCTAGACTGCTTGCCGGTGTTCTCGTTTAGCTGTAAAGTTTTGTAATCGTGGAGCAGTGCTTTGTGAAATAAAGGTGTTGATTATGCATCTGCTAGCTGTTTTGTTTGAAAAAAGTTGCCGATGTACGAAGGGGTATGGGCTCAAAATTTTTATTTTGGAGGTTTCGAATTTAGGTTGCAGATCCAAGCTTCCATTTTAAATTGTGACAAAATATGAGACTTCCTTTTTCAGGATTTTGAGTGGCAATTGTTTTTGTTAGGTTAGTTTGCATTGGAGAAATATGAAGAATAATTAGTTGAACGCCTCCTATATGACAATCCAATTGTCTTGTTTTGACGCACACTTAAAAATTAGGATTTTATCGATGCGGAAAATGCAGTATCAGAGGAAAAATGGTACACTGCTTAACTGCTACTTGTACACTTGTACATTAACTATTTAAAAAAAAGAATCTTATTCCAAAATCCATGCGATCTAGGCCAGGCTATTGCAACACAAACTCCCATTGTTACGTACAACGTTTATGACGGAGGATTAGAATGCTTTAGCATAGACATTACGAAAACATGTAAACAGGGTAAATAAATGGTTCCATGACAACTGAACCCCTTACAACTGAACCCCTTACAACTGAACCCCTACAACTGAACCCCTTTACAACTGAACCCCTTTTAACAGAACCCTTTTAACTGAAAAGGGGGTTCAGTTGTAAAGAGGTTCAATTGAACTGGGTTCAGTTGTAAAGGGGTTCAGTTTAAAGGGGTTTAGTTAAAAGGAGTTCAGTTGTAAGGGGCTTAATTGTAGGGGTTCAGTTGTAAAGGGTTCAGTTGTAGGGGTTCAGTTGTATAAGGGGTTCAGTTGTAAGGGGTTCAGTTGACTGGTCACCAAATAAATAATGGGTCAAGGTAAATTTATTTAAAACATATCCGCTGGTTTAATAACACTTTCCTTGTCCATGCAGGAAAAAATGTAAAAATACCTGTCTTTCTGTCGGCTATGTAGCAGCGCTCTTACTTTAGACGGATCTTGAGCAGGGTAACGACAAGAGGTTAACAGAAGTTAGGTATTTACGCAGGTTGCACCAGTCAAAGCGCTGTACACAGGGCTTTGCTTAGGTAAGTAAGGTAAAAGATTGAGAGAGCGGCTAGTCCAAGCGAGGACAAACCGAATGCTCTCTCTCTCTGATTTTATAAAAAAATGTACACAGTTTATATAAGACTCAAAATAGGAAACACATAGGATGGGATAGGATAGGATATTCATGTTTATCCCCGTGAATGGGAAAACCTAGGGGGTTATCACACGGGCAATCATCAGATCACCTCGCGCCCATCGTCGGGTTACCGGAGCTATTGCAGTGTGTTGTATATGATAGACACGTTCCTTTAATTTGGTAGAACCCATTAATCCGCTGGGTTCAGGCAATGTCAGTAAAGTGCCTTGCCCAAGGACACAACCGACTAGCTAGCGACCAGTTTCGCACCTGCAACCTTTCGATTGAAAGGCGACGCACTTAACCGCTAGACCATCGGGTCGGACATGTTTGTACACGAGGCTTGGACGGCGTTAAACAGAAAACTCGCGGGAAACAATTCATCGACTGACCTGCCAAAACAGGAAACTAATCGCAATTTCCCATGCACAAAATATGAACACATGGCATGACGACCTAATTGTTAAAATGTACAGTAAGACAATTATAAATACGTGTGGGATTCCCACAGCTACTTTAATAAGAACTTTTTCAATGTAATGAAAGTGCATATACATATACTGCAAAGTGGCTAGGTCTCTTAAACGACGGGAGCTTATGTGCATTTGTGCATACGATTTTTTCGCTTATTTGCACACGCGCACGCCATGCAAGTCCTAAATTGGTTGACACAATATAAACATATACCTGCAGTGCACGAGGAACCGGATGCTAACTAACTTCATTCAACTATGTAGCTAAACTGCATATACCGCCCCGTGATTTGTATCTACCCACGAAAGATAAGCAAAAAAAGAGGAATTGTAACAGGTTTCTTAAAGTTTTGAATAATTCTAAAATTACATCGGACTAATAAGTTCGATGGGAAAACAAAATATTCCCCAAAAGTGCAAACGGTTTTACACATTTTTACGTAATTTTATTGTTCTATTTTTCCCCTGATTAATTTTAGTTACCCGTGTGTTACCGCGTATTGCGTTTACAAGGATAACAAAACTACTAACTAGTGTTTATGTAGGGGGTTTCCCAAAAGAAAAACAATAACATTTTAGCCACCATTGAAACTTTAATTGAACTTTTAAAATGTTTTGTAAAATATAATATTTTATTTAGCCCAACAACGCTATTTTTCTGAACTGCCAATATAATTTTAAATAAGATTTGCTTCTAACTTTGAATAAAAATTTTTATTAACGTGCTAACTTTTAATTTATCTTGGTTTGAAATTCTCTCAAATCTGACTTTAAAATTGCCGGGTGTACTGTATTTAACATATGTGGGGATCTTCCTCATTTTGCTTTGTTAAGGCTTGGGTTTGCTCCGAAACTAAAATAGCTGGCAATCCGACTTCATACAAAAAGTTTCTTTATTGTTATATTGCAAGCTTACGGTGGCCCATAAGGGCAATCCTGAAATTTTATTTCAGTCCACAAAACTATTTCATAATCGACAAAAATATTTTCAAATCGGCAAAAATATTTTCAAATCGGCAAAACTCTTTTGCCGATCGGCAAAACTATTTTGACAATCGGCAAAACTATTTTGACAATCGGCAAAACTTTTTTGTAGCCAATCGGCAAAACTTTTTTGCCGATCGGCAAAACTATTTTGACAATCGGCAAAACTTTTTTGTAGCCAATCGGCAAAACTTTTTTGCCGATCGGCAAAACTCTTTTGTCAATCGGCAAAACTTTTTTGCCGATCGGCAAAACTTTTTTTGCATCCAATCGACAAAACTCTTTTGCAAATCGACAAAAATATTTTCAAATCGGGAAAACTATTTCGCCGATCCGCAAATCTTTTTTGTAGCCAATCGACAAAACTATTTTGCCGATCGGCAAAACTATTTTGTCAATCGGCAAAACTTTTTAGGAACCGCAAATCTTTAATTCACTGTTGACAAAAGTATTTTCGAGTCGACAAATGTATTTTTGAGCCGGAAAAAGTAATTTTGACTTAGGTTCAAGAAACTGCCGTTAAAATCTTTACAAGGTTTGTCCAAGGAAACAACCGACTTGTTGCTTACAGCGGCAAGTTTCTATCGGCCACCTTTAGGCTAAGGGTCCTGCGCGCCGCATCACTAAGCCAATCGTTCAGGCGACTAGGCTTCGAATTTATTTAACAATATTGTTTGTTTTTTTTGTAAAGTTATTATCATACTAATAAAGTACATGTATCATAAAGCTAAGCTACTCAACCGTCCAACTTCTACGAGGTCGAATATCAAATGGGGAGAGAATTAAGCGATAATAGCAAAAAAGAAAGGATATAGTCGTTCTGCATGAAACAATGAGATAGCCTACAGCCAATCAGAACCACCACAGTTTTTACTATGTTGAACATGCTTCATATATTTTTGTCAACGACAAGTAGTTGAAGACTAGTAAACGTGTTCGCTTTGCTATTGTTTGACGCCGAAAACACAATAAACAAAAATTAATCTGGTTTATTTTTGAAACATTGGCAAACTACACAACTGATTGCTGAATTGGTTTTATTTTTAACACAAACCAAACCCAATCCCACAGGTAACAGCAGTTAGAAAAGCAGAAAGCATGGTGTCATCAGAATTAATGTGTACAGGAAGCGTAACACTCAATGCACAAGTGCTTACAGACGGCAAACACTGACACTTAGTTCCCCTAATAGAGATTGGACAACCATGTTTGTACTGAACAGAAAGAGGATACAGCAATCCAGGAGGTGGTTCTGTTTTGACAACCAGTTAAAAAATTGACCAATTGGTGAAAACTCACTGGACAATCATCTGTAAAATATAACAGAATTATATATATCAGCAACAAAACAGATCATTTCCAAAAGAATATCTGATCCTGTTCTACAATCCCATGTTGCAAGTGTATTTATATTTGCACTAGAGTTGGCAACATAGATGCAAAATGTATATTTATACAGCAACATTAACTTAGGTTTATTTTAAGACAAGATGGGTAGAACATTAAAGAGAAAATGAAGAGAACAAGAAATGAACAAACAAATGATCATGTATCTATTTTATCAAAATAAATTAAAAATATTGTTCCTACCTTCATTGTAACACCTCTCAATGAAGTCAACAAAGCGCCTACTGTTGACGCCAACAATCCCTTTTTGTGTACACTATAACCCAGCTGTTTAAAATATTTGTTGCGCCACCTATGGGCATATTTTCCGTTCTTTGTTTCGTTTCCTAAACTCGTGTTTCAGTTTTGCGCCAGTTTTCTGCGATGTCGTAAGTCAGTTGTAATCTTTATATTGTCATAAGTCAGTTGTAATCTTTATATTAGACTAATTTGTGCTAATGTTTTTCTTTGTTTATTTATTATAGTGACTATCAATAACTAAATTTAATCTCCTGACTCCTGATATTGTTGTTTGAATTATTGTTGGAACGTTTGACCTGAATACACTTTGAATCGAGCATTAAATGAGAATAGTCACTTATTCGTCACGGCCCCAACATCGCGCCGACTGTTGAGATTTAGCTTCAACATTATTAAATTTAAGTTATGAACAAAATGGACAGCGAACCTTTGATTGATCTGACAGCTGATGAGAGTTTAAACAAAAGTGCCACAGAACTGATTGAGGAATTAATTGGTGGACAGTTGAACTTGCATCCAAAAATGGTTGTTAAAACAAAAGTCTCTCAAGTATGTATTCTAAAAATGACAGAATGGAAGGAAAGCCAGAGTTAGATGTTCTGAAACAAAGACATCAAGAAATTGCTCATGCAAAATTGCTACTGGAAGAGGAAGATAAATTGATTTTAAGCCAAATGAACATTACAGAAGGAGACAAACCTAAGGTGAGAACGGATTTTAAAGTGATTAATACAACTGAAAGTTTTGATGAATGCCCTGTTTCTCGGTCATCACCTAATTTGGAGCAACAAACTAGAGTAAGTGGTGCTCCACAACTTGATAAGTCAAATGATCTTATTGAACTAACTCATGCAATTAAGACAATGGCGGCATCAATGCAAAGAGGGCCTCTCCCAGTCCGTACCCTGACTAAGTTTGATGGAAGTGCTCTGGAGTTTCATAAGTTTAAAACTGAGTTTCGAAATAATATTATGGATTCGGTCATGGATGCATCCACCCGATTGAACTATTTGATGAACCTGTGTACAGGTAAAGCCTACGAGGCAATTCGATCATGTGTTGTGATTGAACCACCAGAGAAAGGTTTTGAAATGGCTATGTCTATTTTGGACGAACAGTTTGGGCAACGTCATCGAATTGTTCATGCCCATCTTGACACACTAACCAGAGGAGACAACTTACCAGATGGAGACCACAATGCACTGTTTAAATTATGGACAGAAATGAATAGCTGTTACAATACGTTAATTGCATTTGGGTGCTCAAACTATTTGGAGGATGCTAACTTGATAGAGAAATTGTACCGACGTCTACCAAAAGGTCTACAAGTTGGGATTCTAAGAGATTGTAGAATAAAGATAAGCGAAGGACAATTACCTGGTTTTGCTGAAATAATGCACCATGTTGATATTGCTGCGAAACTGGGAAACACTTCACTTGGACAAATTGCATTTGAAAGAGATGCAATTTCACACTCCACTCAGAATATAAGCAAGGATAACCGAAGTTGTGGAAAACAAATAGTTGGATTAAACACTAGCGGGATTATTAATATGCAATCGTCCAGGAACCTTCAACAAAACATAAAATACCCAAGCACTGGTTCATGTCTACTATGTGAAAAACCACATCATTTGTATGAGTGTGAGCAGTTCCTGCAATGTACACCACATCAAAGATTGGATATTGTGAAAGAGGTGGGTGCTTGCTTTTAATTGCCTGCTCAAAGGACACACTGCTGGTGCTTGCTTCAATAGAAGAAGATGTCAAAGTTGTGGATATAAGCATCATTCCCTGCTGCATTTCCAAAAATCTCACACACAACCATTATGGGAACCAAAAGTGTCTAGTAATCAAGTATTGACTG
Source organism: Ciona savignyi (assembly GCA_000149265.1). Taxonomy (NCBI): domain Eukaryota; kingdom Metazoa; phylum Chordata; class Ascidiacea; order Phlebobranchia; family Cionidae; genus Ciona; species Ciona savignyi. Next base: position 28,528 of record CH003007.1, on the reverse strand, counting down.
GTGCTAGCAACGCAATAGTAGATATTACAAAGCGGACCCGATTTCGTGTGTTACCGGTTGAAGTTTGGTCTGCTGATAGAAACTGCTCCGTGCTAACTTATGCATATCTGCACAGTGGAGCCTCCCATACTATGTGTAAGACAAGCCTATTGAACAAACTGATGCCAACAATTTCACCACGTGAAAGAATAGGAACCAAGTTTACAATAAAAACTTTGAACCACTCGGTAGACCATAATAGTTGTTTAATGAAGTTGTCAATCAAAGGATTGTACGAGCAGGATATCTTTTCACTTGGAGATGTATTGGTTGTTCCTGAGTTACCTGATGTGCATGACAGTATACCAACACAAAAGGATAAAGTTAAGTATCCTCATCTCAGAAATTTACATTTTCCATGTTTAAACCTAAATGAGGTTGAGTTGCTGATCGGATCAGACAATGAGCTGGCCACAGAAGAAATTTCTCGGCGCCGCATGCCGGGTTGCCCAACCGCCATTCGAACGCGTCTTGGCTGGACTCTTAATGGAGTAGAGTCAAATGAAGCTTCAAATGACACATGTGTGTCTGTGAACTATTGTAAAGTTAGCTCTCAAACGTTGCACCAACAACATGAGTATATGTTCCCCCACAACCTTTGTGAAACTAAGCATATGGAAGAAGAATCCATTTCAATGGAAGATCAACAAATGTATAAAATCGTGGACGAGTCAACTACGAAAGAAGTAAATGAACATAATAAAATTAGGCTGCCCTCGAAATTAAGCAAACCCATCTTTGCTGACGATCAAAGAATAGTGAAACGCAGACATAATAGTCCAGAGAAGAAGTTCATGCATGACTTGGATCTTTTCGATAAGTATAAGAATAAAATGGGAGATTACAGAGATAACAGAAATAAAGTTCCAGACTATAGCACTGTCTCTGCTGAAAGGATTTGGTATATTCCCCACCAGCTGCTACAGGGGCCGGAGCACACCAACAAATTGATCCGTAACTGCCGCTGTGTTCTTTCCTTCCTACCAGGTGCTGATAGGTCATTAAAGCTCACTTGTGATTCGATGGATAAGTTTGCTGTTGGAAGGACATTTGGAGTAAATTTGTACTTACCACATGAGCTGCTCAGAGATACTGGATAGTTGTGGACAATTATTTGTAAAATCTGCCTATTGAAACTGTTTTAATTGTCGATTACACAGTGGTGTTCTTATAAGAAGAACACAGGTTGATACATCCTCTTCAACATGGGAGTTAGATGTTCGAAATGTTGTCCGATTGGAAGTTTTCAATTGATTTTGTATTTATTGTGTACAGTTATTGTTGTCGTTCGTTTTCGGAAAATAACTTTCGTTATTTTGGGGCCGGAATGTTGACGCCAACAATCCCTTTTTGTGTACACTATAACCCAGCTGTTTAAAATATTTATTGCGCCACCTATGGGCATATTTTCCGTTCTTTGTTTCGTTTCCTAAACTCGTGTTTCAGTTTTGCGCCAGTTTTCTGCGATGTCGTAAGTCAGTTGTAATCTTTATATTGTCATAAGTCAGTTGTAATCTTTATATTAGACTAATTTGTGCTAATGTTTTTCTTTGTTTATTTATTAAAGTGACTATCAATAACTAAATTTAATCTCCTGACTCCTGATATTGTTGTTTGAATTATTTTGGAACGTTTGACCTGAATACACTTTGAATCGAGCATTAAATGAGAATAGTCACTTATTCGTCACGGCCCTAACATCGCGCCGACTGTTGAGATTTAGCTTCAACACCTCCTATACCATACATAGCAGAACGGGACTTCTAGTTACAAAACAACGCGCAATTCCAGCAGCAACAAAACGTTCTTCCAGCTTAAAGTTGTAATCCACTTTTACGTTATATTATTACCAAAATTTAAGGATTTTAAAATATATTATACAGTAGACAATTAACTTGTAAAATTTACTTCTATATATTATGGAAAATAGTATTAAAACACATGGCACAATTCAAATTAACTGCAGAAAATATTACTATAAATTACTTAAAAAAACTCCCTTTAAAAACATATTACATGAAGGAGATATTGCGCAACTCGTGATAACAATGGCATTGTTACGATTCTCATTTATAATATTAATCCTCAAGTGTAAACAAATGACGTATAGTGATTTCAATGTAAGCTACGTCGCATGTTCGACCTCGTAGAAGTTGGACGGTTGAGTATATTAGCTTTATGATGCCTGTGCATTATTAGTATGATAATATTTTTACAAAAAAATATATATTGTTAAATAAATCGAAATACAATTGCCCGGCATCATAAAGCTAAGCCTAGTTGCCCGGACGGTTGGCTTACTGATGGCGCGCAGGACCGTTGTTTTGTGTCCTTTGACAAACCTTGCGAAGACATTTAACGGCATTTGCTTAAAACCTAATCAAAATTACTTTTCCGGCTCAAAAATACATTTGTCGACTCGAAAATACTTTTGTTGACAGTGAATAAAAGATTTGCCGTTTCTAAAAAAGTTTTGCCGATCGACAAAATAGTTTTGCCGATTGGCTACAAAATAGTTATGCCGATCGACAAAATAGTTTTGCCGATTGTCAAAATAGTTTTGCCGATTGGCTACAAAAAAGTTTTGCCGATCGTCAAAATAATTTTGCTGATTGGCTACAAAATAATTTTGCCGATCGGCAAAAAGAGTTTTGCCGATTGTCAAAAGAGTTTTGCCGATCGGGCAAAAAAGTTTTGCCGATTGTCTACAAAAAAGTTTTGCCGATTGTCAAAATAGTTTTGCAGATCGGCAAAAAAGTTTTGACGATTGGCAAAAGAGTTTTGCCGATTTGAAAATATTTTTGCCGATTTGAAAATATTTTTGCCGATTTGAAAATATTTTTGTCGATTATGAAATAGTTTTGTAGACTGAAATAAAATTTCAGGATTGCCCTTATGGGCCACCGTATATAATCCATACAGTTAAACAGGTTCGTTATACATGCTTAGAGATAGATGACTCCAAGCAGACAGTGCTTAGGTATGCATTTTAGAACGCGTTTCTGATAATAATCCAATGAGTTAATACACCAAAACTTCTTGTCACGTTATGTCGCAATGTGGGGAGGATTATAAAGGAAGTAGGCCTACTGTTTTGGGGATTATAGCCGGTTTACCGGAAAATGATTGACATGAGAAACAGCCGTGCGCGCATTAAACGCACGCTTTTACAATTTTAACATAACTTTGTAGCGCCGACAACGGGTACAAAACACAATAGTTGTTTATTGGTCGGCGATCTAAAGTTAATGACGAGAGAAATGAACGGCACAGCAAACGTAGGAAAAAGGCAACACGTCATAAATTATACGGTTGATCACACAACCAGTCATGTATATCACATGACGCCATAGGCCCCCCCTAGAAACGGAGAATGTTTATGATGAATAATTAACAGTTCGTGCAGGTCGTCCTCTTTTCCGCGGTATTGCCACCTGAACAGGTTGGGTAAGGTCAAGGTGTGCAGGTTTAAGCCGATCGATCGAAACAATCTCTTCTCGACCTCCAATATCCAGTTTAAACGTTTTTGATCCCGACTGAATAACTTTGTATGGACCTTCGTATGGAGGTGTTAAAGGCGGGCGGTGAGAGTCCTTTCGTACAAATACAAATGGGCTGGAGCTTAAAACTGGTGGAACTGACGAGGTGATGAGGGCATGTCGGGACATTGGAGCTGGACTGAACTGTCGGATTTGCTCACGTAGTTTCTGCAGGACAACTGTGGGAGCAGGCGTATCATTTGTGTGCTGAATAAAATCACCTGGTACTGTTAGTGGTGAGCCATATACCAACTCTGCTGAAGAGCATTTTAAGTCCTCCTTGGGTGCTGTGCGGATTCCCAAGAGCACCCACGGCAGGGGCATCAACCCAGTTCGAATCTACCAGCCGAGCCATGAGTGCGCTCTTTAAATGTCGGTGCCTCTCCTCCCTAAACCGTTTGCTTGAGGATGATAGCTCGTCGTGCGGTGAAGCTTTACTCCCAGTGTCTCGTTGAAGGCAGACCAGAACTCTGAAGTAAACTGTGGGCCCCGATCAGTTGTTAAGTGAGAAGGCACGCCAAACCTTGCCACCCAGTGGGATAAAAAAACTCTCACACAGTTTCCAGTGGTTGCATTCTCCATAGGAACCGCCTCTGGCCATCTAGTGAACCGGTCCACGATTGTCAGCAAGTAAGTTTTCCCTTGAGATGAAGGTAACGGCCCAACAATGTCCAAATTGAGGCTTTGGAACCGTTCGTTTGTGGGGGGATACTCTGATAATGCTGACCTTACATGTTGTTGGATTTTCGCTTTTTGACAACCGATGCATTGCTTTGCCCACTCTCCAACTTGTTTTTGCATTCCAAGCCAGACAAATTTCGCTGCCACGAGTTTGCGAGTCGAGCGAATAGAGGGGTGCGACAAACCGTGAATGAGGTTAAAAACCCTCTTGCGCCATGATAATGGTACTAAAGGTCGGGGGTGACCCGTTGACATGTCACATAGGACGGACACACCTGTTTTTGCTAGTCGCACCTCTTCAAGCTGCAGAGACGTTTCCTTGCGGTATTCTTGGATCTCTGGATCACGTTGATCTTCTGCCATGGAAATAAAATCCATATCGGCAAGGACTGTTTGGATCGTGGTTGGAAATGACCGGGAAAGTGCGTCCGCGACATGATTGTTTTTTCCTTGGATGTGCCGGACATCAGTTGTAAATTCTGATATGTAACTGAGGTGCCGTTGTTGGCGGGCGGACCACGGTTCCGAAACTTTCGTAAAGGCGAAAGTTAATGGCTGATGATCAGTGTAAGCAACAAATACTCTTCCTTCAAGAAAATATCTAAAATGTCGTATTGAAGAGTACAGTGCGAGGAGCTCGCGGTCAAAAGCACTGTATTTTAGTTCTGGCGTCCTAAGGTGTCGGCTGAAAAATGCAATTGGCTTCCATGTACCATCGATCCACTGTTCAAGGGCAGCACCAAGAGCTGTCCCTGAAGCATCAACGGTAATTGCAGTCGTTGCATTAGTAAGTGGGTGGTGAAGCAGAGTGGCATTGGCGAGGGCTGTCTTGGCACTCTGGAACGCAGAGTGTAGTGGGTCGGTCCACACAAGGTCCTTCTTGGCTGTTCCTGTAAATGCTGCATAAATTGGCTTCATTATTTTTGCTGCCCCTGGGATGAACCGGTGGTAAAAATTTATCATCCCAGCAAATTCTTGTAAACCTTTTACTGTGGAAGGTGGCGAAAACTGACGTACGGCTTCAACCTTCTCCGTAAGTGGTGTTGCACCGTGGGTAGTAACATGATGACCAAGAAAATCAATTTCAGATACGCCAAATTGACATTTTGAAACATTAATGACTAACCCGTGGCTGGCGAGCTTCTGGAACAATAGTTTTAGGTGGTCTTGATGTTCTTCAGTTGAACGACTGGATACTAAGATATCGTCTAAGTAAACAAAAGCGAATTCAAGAGATTGGCATACAGTGTCCATTAGCCGCTGAAACGTTTGGGCAGCGTTTTTCAAACCAAAAGGCATGCGGAGGAACTCGAACAATCCGAACGGAGTGATTACTGCAGTTTTCGGAATATCTTCCACAGCGACTGGGACCTGATGGTACCCTCTGACTAAATCAATTTTAGAAAAAATTTTCGAACCTGCTAGACGAGCAGAAAAATCATGTATATGGGGAATCGAATACCTGTCCGGTTCGGTTGCTGCATTAACTCGGCGGTAGTCACCACAGGGTCGCCAGCCTCCGGACGCTTTAGGTACCATGTGCAAAGGTGATGCCCAGGGGCTTGAAGAACGTCGAATGATTCCAAGTTCTTCCATCTTCCGAAATTCTCGTTTTGCCAGCATAAGTTTCTCAGGTGACAAACGGCGCGCTCGAGAATGAACTGGGCGACCTTTGGTTGCGATATAGTGCTGAACACCATGTGCGGGTCTTGCTTGAGAGAACTGTGGAGTTGTAATAGTGGGAAATTCTCCCAACAGCTGCGAGTACCTATTTTCCGTTACGGCTATGATGTTAAGAATTGATGCTTTGTTAAGGGGAATGCTAGTAGACGACCTCTCACTGAAAAGGCGTCCATGCAGTAAGTCTACTATTAATGCATGAGCACGAAGGAAATCCGCACCAAGTAAGGGACGCGATACGTCGGCCAACATAAATTTCCATGCAAACTTACCGGCAGCAAA
>CH003007.1:3142-16604 GCA_000149265.1 Ciona savignyi | reverse complement strand
CTACTGTAAATAATACGCCGTTACGATAGGGCGATTAAATAAAACGTAAAAGATTAACACGGCTAAAAGAACAATAAAACTGCGACAAACGTCAACTGGTATCCGATAACGGTACACGACCACGATGTCACTCAATACACCGTACAATACTCAATACTCAATCGTAATACTCAAATATACAGCTTACTCGCGAAACGACACGATCAACAATCAAAATACCATCCGACCGTTGGGATGCACAACGAGAACTAATTCTTTTTATCCATTCGGAACGGACAACAATAAAAGCGCGCGCAAACAAAAAGGGTTGCGAAGTAATAATTATCTGTGCGTGCGGGTAGAAACGGCTAGAACGCCTGAAGAGGTGCAACTTACGAACACAGTAAATAAAGATAAGTGCAAAGTGACACACACAAAACCAAAATAACCCTAAAACATTACATTGACCAATCCATTACACAATGTACAAGGCTTGGGATATATCGGTACCACACGTTTCTATTTTTCTTTAGATATCCAACCATACATTACTCCATTTTCACTATACATATATCACCTATCCCCTATTGATCTTGGTGTATTAGACACGGTTGTACAACTACAACCTGCCATAAGGTATGAAACAATATCACATCGATGGTTAATAATCGATCATCATAATCTTTTTACAGACAAATTAGATTGATTAAAGTTTCTCTCTTTATATTTCTAATAATTTATAGATAAGGAATTCCAACGGTATTTCTTGTCTGACAAAAAAGAAGTTTTTTTTGTCTTTCAGTTATATTGGTTTCATAAAAGACCTTTTTATATGTACAAGTGGTGGGCTATTTTAACTGCTGTTTAATTTATTTTAGTGTTTAATTTAAAAAGGCGTAATGGTATACCGTACTATGGAAATGGATTGACCAGTATTTTAGCTGCTGTATCTGAATAAGCAAATTAAATATCATAATATTAAATTTTACAAAATATTTCTAGGTGATTCAAGCTTAATTGAATTAATAATTAATCAAGCCATGTAGGTTTTAAACTGCTTAAATCAACAACATAAAGATATGCGTATGGGGCAACTAATTAGTGTACACACTAATATGCACATATTCTAAGGCTGGCAGCATGAATTAAACAGGAAGGAATATTGTTCAAGTGTAGTTTATGTGATAGATATTGTACGCTACATGTATTATGTACATAATATAGTTTGATTTTTATTCTTAAATACAACGCAGCAATAATATACTATTACAAACTTTCAGAAATTTCATTAAAATGTAAGTTAGGCCTATAAATTGCAGTGTTGTGCATGCATTAATATTATTGAACTTTGTATTATATAGAATTATTCATTCCATTTAAGTCTAGTAATTAATAGTAAGTGCCAGGACTGTTAAATGCCTTGTAATAATGTCCCCCTCCAAAAAAATTAGCTTTCTTGCTTGCCTTATAATCTAACTGTCTGGATTGCAGCCAAAGTTCATGATTATAAAATATAAATGTCCAGATTGGTCGTGTGCCAACTTGCATTCCCTGATGGCGTATTCTCAACCTAAAACATTTAAGCTTCGTTATTTGTATAAATCATATTTACCAACCTTTACACAAAGGTTATTTACCAATCTTTGTACATACATGCACTGCTAAATAACCAAATTTCATAAATCAGGTATTAGTGCTTTAAACTTCGAAATTAGATGGCTAAATGAATAGCATTTTTATATGAATTTAGTCAAGATGAGCATAGATTCTATAAATTTTCATTTAGTGGTGACCCGATTATTCGCCTTGTAAAGCTAAATGCTATAAACAACAATAATTACTGAGATTTTTTAAAGATATTTTAATATCGTGCAATTGTAAAATCAATTTATACTTTGAACTGGTAGCAGCCAAAGTCAACCTTAAATTTATCTTAATAAAATAACAGTTTGTTCTCTTCTATTACTATTTTAACTTGAACTGGGCGCATGGAATATACATTTGTTAGAATGTTCCCTCCCACAAAATATTATTATCCATGCTGGGGTTTCTACAATCACTCAAAAATGAAGTCCCTCAATACTTATCGTTAGAGACACATCATATTAACATAATTGGAATAGTCATATTAAGGTTAAACTTTTAACGGTGTTGGCTAAATGAATATGCAATGTTATATTTTTGTCCTTTCTTTTAAAAAAGTTTCATTTTAAATTACACAAAAAGTCGTATTAATGATCTGCCACTAAGTTAAAATGCGGATTTAGTCTGTGATGTAGCCTACCAGGAACTGGGAAACAAAAAGTTATGGAGTAATTGTCGAAATGCATGTTTCTAAAATGGTCCAAGAGCAGCATTTTTGCCAAACCTAGCATTACCTTACCTTTATATCGCCCAGTGCTCATGTTTGGGTAATTGTCAACAAATAAGTGAAACCAGCAGATAAGCATAGATACAAAAGATTCTTACAAAGGCTTCAAGCACCAAGTGTGAGAAGCTGAAATGGATTCGGAAGAACCAAGCACTGTAAGATTGTATATTAGACCGAATTAATATTTCACCAACTTCAACATGTCGAACACTGGATTGTTCTCATACATATTATTTGGTGTAAATAATGAACTATTTTTCGTGATCAAAGTAGCCAAAGGTCTAGATTTATGTATTCGTTATATTACTAAAAAAACTATGCAGTAAAACTTTTTTAAGTAAATCTTTGATTGTTGCATTTTATCCGATGCTTCGCTCTCTCTCTTCCAACAAGTAACGCTAAACAATGCGTTATTTCAACAGGGAATTAAAATTACATTTAGCTTAATTTGCAATCACAATCCGTTAAGTTTTATCATCAATGATTGCTTCTATAAAAACACACATTAGAATAAGTGCAATTGGTTAAGAGACTTTCATATCTTATAGGCCTAGGCCATACAAGGGTAATAAAAGCATTTTGGTGTTAAATGTGAAATGTATGAACAAAACACAATACAACAACATTAAAACTAAAAACATCAACCAATTCATACCATATTACATTTAATTCCTTAACCTTGGTAAAAACGGATCCCTGCATTTTACATCCACTGTATCTACTGTATAACAGTTCTTTAATTTTACATTGCAAACTTTGTCGAACAATGCTATACAAATCATATACACTTTGAATTTGCACCATTTTTCATACTGGTTACAACAGCTACACAAACTTAAAAACAGTTACAGCAATTCATATTTATTCTTGGCAAAGAAACAACTGAAACTGTCATTATGACACAGGATTTAATAAACTAAACCTTTGTTACAATGTAATCATGAAATGTTTAATTTATGGAATATATATATACAATCTAACATTTGCTCATTCATATGCTACCAGTATCAGTAACCACAATCTTCCGCAGATCAATGAACCTTTAACATCCAACCCCACCAACATAGAGGCGGTGGTACATCCGATCAACACAGGACAGTATGATGTGCATGGTGAACTTTTTAACCCATATTATAAATCTCTCCCTGATATGGATTCGAAAGATGAAATGAAACCGAAAGTTGTATTTGAGCCGGAAGAACAAATCACGGTAAGTTTATTTGCTTAAATGAATTAATATTTTACCAACTCCAATATGTTCATAAAGTTAACAATGCAAGCGAAATTTGTGAAGTGTATGTGTGGTGCGCTCTGCACATGGGGTCATGTTTGTTGAGTAATGTTTTATACACCTTTTACACGCCGTTTATACCAAGTTAAATATTTTACATTTTGTTTATTCCAGTGTACTTTTACCTTGTTTTATCTGAAAATTGTTATTTCATCATGCATGTTTTTATTATATCTTGGGGTAATCAAGTCATTACCAATGGCATCAGTACAGTGGGGATTTCAATGATTGTGTGTTCGTGCAATGGTGTCACAAAATTTAGCTTCCTGTTGGCTTTTAACGGCGTTTTATGTTTTTACCAGTTGTATTTTTATAAGCAAAAGAAAAGTGAGTTCTTAAGCAATTAGAGAATATCCTGTGCTGTGTCTATAATAATTACATTGCGTTATTTATAACAATTCGTTAATTTTCCCATTGCACCTGCCTAATTTGTTGAACAATGCTATGCAATCATGGTCCGATAAAGTCGGGAATCCGGGAACGGGGTTCTCGTACGTCCGATCGGTCCGCAGTACGGCTTTGGTCCGCCGAAAAAAACGCAAAGTTTTCATTTATTTTTACGGGGATTACACCGATACTTGTGCGCGACCTGCGATAAATAGGGCTGTGCAAGAGCATAGATTCTTATAACGGTTAACCGATCACAGAAAAAAACGGTTAACTGATGTTTAGCCTAGTGTTCTCTTTCGCTAGTACTTAGCAATGGAAAGAACATGGGAAAAACGCTCGCAGGAGTACGTCAGTGGTCCTGTATTGAATTTAGGTCAACGTAACCCTAGGTCAAACCGCCATTCAAAGAAATAAACACCGCGACGAATCATTAGAAAAGCGGCGCTGCGGTTTACAACGCTAAGACCTACAAAATAATACCAAGTCGATACGATCTCGAGGCCTCTAACGTTACTCGTACCATCACTTAGCTCAGGGGTTGGGAAACCACGGCCCGCATGCCGCTTCAGGCCCGCCTAGCAAAATCATCCGGCCCGAGACATCTAACTGAAGTATTATAGAATACGGCCCACTGTGTCATCTGCAATTGTATATTTTGATGAATTTCTGCAATCTATGCGGCAATAATAAATAAATGCGCCTGACCGTGTCTATTGAGAATGTGTGCGTGCAGACAAAGAAAATGCTTTTGAGAGAAAGCAATAAGAGTGTTTGTTGGCATGCGCATTAATTAGTCAGAATATAAGCAATCCAATTGTAATATCATGACATTATGACATCATGACACATATTATGACATGTAACATTATGACACAACATACATCGTTTTTGCTATTTCAAGTGTTTGCATCGTGTTTTTTACTAACTACAGTCCTGTGCGATAGATAATACTAGGTAGTAAACATATATTTTTCTAATTGATTTTGCAATCTTGAAATGTTATCAAAACTTAGAAAAGTTAATGTGGAGTTGAGAAATTTATTACGGCCCGCCGAGATAATTTTGAGTTGGGTTTTGGCCCGCGACTATGAAAAGGTTGCCGACCCCGGCCTGTTGGTCTAGCGGTTAAGTGCGTCGCCTTTCAATCGAAAGGTTGGAGATGCGAAACTGGTCGCTAGCTAGTCGGTTGTGTCCTTGGGCAAGGCACTTTACGGACATTGCCTGAACCCAGCGGATTAATGGGTTGTACCAAATTGAAGGAACGTGTCTATCATATACAACGCATTGCAATAGCTCCGGTAACCCGACGATGGGCGCGAGGTGATCTGACGATTGCCCGTGTGATAACCCCCTTGGTTTTCCCATTCACGGGGATAAAGATGAATATCCTATCCTAAAGTTCAAATTACCGATAAATGGAAGAAATTAAATAATGAAAGAAAAATTATTTACTTTGTCCAATTTTTGAAAAGCTTTTGAAAATATGCACAGTACACCTCACTTTTAGCATTGGCCAGTGGAAGCCCAGAATTCGCAGTGTTTAACTCTGATTCTGCGGTTTATACACCGAGAGGTGTGTAGAGTAAAACAGTTTGAAATCGACGATTTATTTTAACAATATCGCATTTGAACATGGAGCACTTTATGCAACCATGTAATTGGCAACAATGCAGTGTGAGAAGCTGAAATGGATTCGGAAGAACCAAGCACTGTAAGATTGTATATTAGACCGAATTAATATTTCACCAACTTCAACATGTCGAACACTGGATTGTTCTCATACATATTATTTGGTGTAAATAATAAACTCTTTTTCATGATCAAAGTAGCCAAAGGTCTAGATTTATGTATTCGTTATATTACTAAAAAAACTATGCAGTAAAACTTTTTTAAGTAAATCTTTGATTGTTGCATTTTATCCGATGCCTCTCTCTCCCAGCCAGCAACGCTAAACAATGTGTTAATTCACCAGGAAATTAAAATTACATTTATCTTCATGAGCAATCACTATCTTCAAAGTTTTATCATCAATGATTGCTTCTACAAAAACACACATTAGAATAAGTGCAATTGGTTAAGAGACTTGCATATCTTATAGGCCTAGGCCATACATGGGTAATAAAAGCATTTTTGTGTAAAATGTGAAATGTATGAACAAAACGCAATACAACAACACTAAAACTAAAAACATCAACCAATTCATACCATATTACATTTAATTCCTTAACCTTGGTAAAATCGGATCCCTGCATTTTACATCCACTGTATCTACTGTATAACAGTTCTTTAATTTAACATTGCAAACTTTGTCGAACAATGTTCTTTAATTTTTTGTAATGTACCATCATTGCAAACTTTGTCGAACAATGCTATACAAAGCATATACATTTTGAATTTGCACCATTTTTCATACTGGTTACAACAGCTACACAAACTTAAAAACAGTCACAGCAATTCATATTTATTCTTGGCAAAGAAACAACTGAAACTGTCATTATGACACAGGATTTAATAAACTAAACCTTTGTTACAATGTAATCATGAAAAGTTTAATTATTACGCAATCTATACATACAATCTAACATTTGCTTGTTTATATGATACCAGTAGCAGTAACCACAATCTTCCACAGATCAATGAACCTTTAACATCCAACCCCACCAACATAGAGGCGGTGGTACATCCGATCAACACAGGACAGTATGATGTGCATGGTGAACTTGTTAACCCATATTATAAATCTCTCCCTGATATGGATTCAAAAGCTAAAACGAAACCGAAAGTTGTATTTGAGCCGGAAGAACAAATCACGGTAAGTTTATTTGCTTAAATGAATTAATATTTTACTAACTCCAATATGCTCATAAACTTAATGGTACAAGCGACATTTCTGTGGTGTATGTGTACTGAGCTCTGCGCATGGGGGCATGTTTGGTGTTTAATGTTTTATACACCTTTTATACGCCGTTTATACCACGGTATATATTTTACATTTAGTATATTCGATTGTACTTTTACCTTGTTTTATCTGAAAATTGTTATTTCATCATGCATGTTTTTATTATATCTTGGGGTAATCAAGTCATTACCAATGGCATCAGTACAGTGGGGATTTCAATGATTGTGTGTTCGTGCAATGGTGTCACAAAATTTAGCTTTCTGTTGGCTTTTAACGGCGTTTTATGTTTTTACCAGTTGTATTTTTATAAGCAAAAGAAAAGTGAGTTGTTAAGCAATTAGAGAATATCCTGTGCTGTGTCTATAATAATTACATTGCGTTATTTATAACAATTCGTTAATTTTCCCATTGCACCATCATTGCCTAATTTGTTGAACAATGCTATGCAATCAGGGTCCGATAAAGTCGGGAATCCGGGAACGCGGTTCTCGTACGTCCGATCGGTCCGCAGTGCGGCTTTGGTCCGCCGAAAAAAAACGCAAAGTTTTCATTTATTTTTACGGGGATTACACCGATACTTGTGCGCGACCTGCGATAAATAGGGCTGTGCAAGAGCATAGATTCTTATAACGGTTAACCGATCACAGAAAAAAACGGTTAACTGATGTTTAGCCTAGTGTTCTCTCTCGCTAGTACTTAGCAATGGAAAGAACATGGGAAAACGCTCGCAGGAGTACGTCAGTGGTCCTGTATTGAATTTAGGTCAACGTAACCCTAGGTCAAACCGCCGATCAAAGCAATAAACACCGCGACGAATCATTAGAAAAGCAGCGCTGCGGTTTACAACGGTAAGACCTACAAAATAATACCAAGTCGATACGATCTCGAGGCCTCTAACGTTACTCGTACCATCACTTAGCTCGGGGGTTGGCAAACCACGGCCCGCATGCCGCTTCAGGCCCGCCAAGCAAAATCATCCGGCCCGAGACATCTAACTGAAGTATTATAGAATACTGCCCACTGTGTCATCTGCAATTGTATATTTTGATGAATTTCTGCAATCTATGCGGCAATAATAAATAAATGCGCCTGACCGTGTCTATTGAGAATGTGTGCGTGCAGACAAAGAAAATGCTTTTGAGAGAAAGCAATAAGAGTGTTTGTTGGCATGCGCATTAATTAGTCAGAATAAAAGCAATCCAATTGTAATATCATGACATTATGACGTCATGACACATATTATGACATGTAACATTATGACACAACATACATCGTTGTTGCTATTTCAAGTGTTTGCATCGTGTTTTTTACTAACTACAGTCCTGTGCGATAGATAATACTAGGTAGTAAACATATATTTTTCTAATTGATTTTGCAATCTTGAAATGTTATCAAAACTTAGAAAAGTTAATGTGGAGTTGAGAAATTTATTACGGCCCGCCGAGATAATTTTGAGTTGGGTTTTGGCCCGCGACTATGAAAAGGTTGCCGACCCCGGCCTGTTGGTCTAGCGTTTAAGTGCGTCGCCTTTCAATCGAAAGGTTGCAGATGCGAAACTGGTCGCTAGCTAGTCGGTTGTGTCCTTGGGCAAGGCACTTACGGACATTGCCTGAACCAAGCGGATTAATGGGTTCTACCAAATTGAAGGAACGTGTCTATCATATACAACACACTGCAATAGCTCCAGTAACCCGACAGTGGGCGCGAGGTGATCTGACGATTGCCCGTGTGATAACCCCCTTGGTTTTCCCATTCACGGGGATAAAGATGAATATCCTATCCTAAAGTTCAAATTACCGATAAATGGAAGAAATTAAATAATGGAAGAGAAATAGTTACTTATCGCTTATTTACTTATTTACCAATTGTTTAAAAGCTTTTGAAAATATGGACAGTACACCTCACTATTAGCATTGGCCAGTGGAAGCCCAGAATTCGCAGTGTTTAACTCTGATTCTGCGGTTTATACACCGTGAGGTGTGTAGAGTAAAACAGTTTAAAATCGACGATTTATTTTAACAATATCGCATTTCAACATGGAGCACTTTATGCAACCATGTAATTGGCAACAATGCAGCAATAGTGCATGTTATGCTCAGATAAACTATGAGAATAAAAAAAGTATATTACTTAATGTTAAACCTTTACCAAACCAACTAGGTCGTATATCATGTAGACCAGGGGTGGGCAACTTCTTTAGTCGCCGGACCAGTTGTGGGCAAATAAAGTATTACATGAATAGTATTCAATATCTTAATTATTAAGTATGGTTAGATACAGTCTGCGGGCCAGTCAAAATACATTTACGTGCTGGACCTGGCCCACGCGCCTTATGTTGCTTAAAGATACATGGCCAATGAAAGAGTTTGTTACAGAAAACGTTAAAGATTTACACAATTTGTTAAATGGCAAGGTCACACAAAATATGAGTAACGAACATTTTAAAGCTGAACATGCAATCTAACACTTATTGATATACGACTAGTGTTAGTGTTCAACATTTGCGTTTTTTAATTTTTCCAATGCACCATCATCGCCCAATGCTATACAATACGTAGAAGCATGTACATTATGAATTTGCACCAGTTGCAATACTGGTTATAACACAGTTAAACAACTTCAATATAGTTCACTACAGCATAGTAGTAACCACAGCCTTCCACAGACACATCAACCTTCAACATCCAACCCATTCGACGTAGAGGAGTCGGAACGAATGCCCATCAACGCCAAGACCAGAATAATGGGAGCCATGGCACGACCAGAAAGAAAATTGCCCATGGTATGATGTGCATAATAACCTTACCACCACTCAATATCCTAAACCCTTCCTTTTTTATGTTAGACTCCTTGGTGAGTGTCGTAACGGTCGTAAATATTCCCCAAATTAAGGAAAACCACGGGCAAACCTTGTGTAATAAGTAGCCTTTTGACCAACAGTAATTGTATAGATCAAATACAAATTTTAAATTTGTGAAATAGTTTATTTGCAAAACGAAAACATTGACAATGAATGACAACCAGATATCATATTGATTTATGTCATGTATTATAAAAGAAATGATATTTTAACTGTGAAACAAAATTATAATTCATTAAAACAGGCAAGTTGTAAGCTGTAATAATACGACACAGCAGCCTTGTCAACTAAGCAACTGCGAAGCGTTAATAAAGCCTTTTTCCTGTTCCCATCTTAGCGTGTGTTGTTTAATTGCAGATAGGTCATTACAAAGTCGCCCGCACAAACTACACACTGCAGTATGCTACATTGGTGACCCTCGACGTTTCACAAATGATTTTTTTTTTGAATAAAATTATATTATGAGCTGAGAACAGCAAAACGTCGTAGCCCTTAAACTGCCCAAGTTCTGGACAGGCTAGCCACGGCAATTTGCTCTAAAGAACATCTCGACAGATCAGACGAAATATTTCCATGTCGTAGCGGCGTTGGAACAAAGTATGGAAAGCCGCCTGATTTACTCGAAAATCCGCCCGAAAAATATCAAGGAGCGCTTTTTTAGTGTTTTCTGCCTGACCCAATCGGTGACCAGTCAACTGAACCCCTTACAACTGAACCCCTTACAACTGAACCCCTTACAACTGAGCCCGTACAACTGAACCCCTTTACAACTGAACCCCTTTTAACCGAACGCTTTTAACTGAAAAGGGGGTTCAGTTGTAAAGAGGTTCAATTGAAATGGGTTCAGTTGTAAAGGGGTTCAGTTTAAAGGGATTCAGTTAAAAGGAGTTAAGTTGTAAGAGGCTTAATTGTAGGGGTTCAGTTGTAAAGGGTTCAGTTGTAAGGGTTCAGTTGTAAGGGGTTCAGGTTGTCATGGAACCGACTCCAATCACAGAGAGCAAAGCGACTGCTTCACATGCCTCCATTGGGTGACCGAATGCCACTCATGGATGAAATGCTAGCCCTGCTAGGTGAGGAAAACCACCAGCCAGAGAAATCGACACTGACGCCATCTGTTTGTTTCACCGTAGTTTCGGAAACAGAGCGCGTCAATGTCGCCCTCCTTGTGCGTTTCAGGGAAACTGTAGAGCCGACCGTCCATAGCTGCTGCGACGGCCGGCACAGAACGCAGCCTTTTCTACCTTTGGGATATATTGTCAGGTCGCAATTTGCTGGTTGATACGGGAGCCGAAATCAGTGTCCTTTTCCCTACAGGATTTAAACGTCGCACCAACAAACCTGGCAAAAACCTCCTTGCGGCTAATGGCAGCAATATTCGTACATACGGTACGCATTGGAATCATTGGATTTACATCCGCCAATCGTTAGATTTTGTATTTGTTTACCTTGACGATATTCTGGTAGCAAGCAAGTCAACCTCCGAACACCTAGACCATTTACGACAACTTTTTCAGCAGCTTGCAGACCACGATCTGGTTGTAAATGTAGGCAAGTGTCAATTCTGAGTCTTACAAATTGATTTTGTGGGACACCGCGTGAACCAGCAAGGTGCTCGACCGCCGCCAGAGAAAGTGGCAGCCGTTTAGTTGTTTCCCCGCACAACGACGATCAAAGAGCTTGAACAATTCTCAGGTATGATTAATTTCTACCACCATTTTATACCTTGTGCAGCATGTATCATTTCTTCTATTTACCAGTCATTGTCCTGAAAACTGACAAAACTGGTTTGGAATGAGCCATTGGTTTAAGCTTTCAAACAATCAAAAACCGCTTTAGCGAACACCACGCTCCTGCACCATATATTGCATCAGGCACTGACAGGTCTGACCACCGATGCCTTGCAGCACGCCGTCGGCGCTGTTTTGCAAAACGTTTACACCTCCCGAACTTAAATTTTTCAACAGGGAATTACTTGCCTTGCACTGAACGATACGACACATTTTCTCGAAGATCGCAGTTTCACGGCTAACACCGACCACAAACCACTTACATTTGCCTTTTTTAAAACATCGAGTCCATGGTCAGTGAGATAACAACGTCAATTATCTGCCACCTTAGAGTATACAACGGACGTTCGTCACATCGATGGCAAACGCAATCAAGCTGCTGATGCCCTCTCTCGCATTTCGATTAATGCCACGCAATTGCAGCTTGACATGGATTACACATCGCTGACGGCTGCCCAGCTGAGCCCGGAGGTCCAAGCCTGTCGCACAGCTGTCACAAACTTGAAACTTAAAGACAACTAACTCAATCCGTCTGGAACTACGATTCTCTGCGATGTATCGACAGGAACGCCACGTCCTGTAATCCCGAAGTGCTGACGAAAGAAAAGATTTGTTATTGTTCACAATCTGTCACACCCGTCCATTTAGGCAACACATGAGCTTATTTCTTCTAAATTTGTGCGGCAAGATTTACATCGGTCGGTTTGCGGGCAAAACAATGTGTTAGCTGCCAGATAGCCAAAATTCACCAGCATGTGCGCGCTCCGCTTGAGCAATACCCACTGTGTCAATCACGTTTTTGCCATGTGAACATTTTACCGAGGTCCACAATTTACCTCAGCACTGTGGTCGACTTTTACCAGGTTGCTTGGCATTCAACTCCATCGCACGACCTCATTTCACGCACAAGGGAACGGGCTTGTTGAACGATTTCATCGTCACATGAAGAGTGCTCTCATGGCACGGCTTACAGGACCAAACTGGGTGGACGAACTTCCCTGGGTCCTGCTGGGCATCCGCACCGCCCTAAAGAAGACTTGAAAGCTTCTTCAGTGGAATTAGTATGCGGAGCGAATTTAGTAGTTTCCGGTGATTTTTTTGGTGTCAGCCAATCTGATACGCTTCCTTCTCAAATACTACCTGCAGTCAAAAGACAATTGGTCGATTACTACCAACGCCAATGTCACGCCATGGTCTAGTTCCCACAAGAGTACCACTAGACCTAATGGTAATGTTGCTCGCCAAATGTTTTCATGTTCATCCTTTTACTGTGTTACTCACATAGTTTGGTTATGTGGCAACGTGTTTAGCGAAGCGTTAATCGAGCTTTTTTTCCTGTTCCCGTCTTTGCGTGTATTGAATGATTGCAGATAGGTCATTACAAAGTCGAGTACATTTGTGGGGGTTAATCGCAGTTGTGGGGATAAATATTGCATTTGTGGGTTTTATGAGGGTGCATAATGCTTTTTTGGGGGTTAAGGGGGTAAGTATTGTATTTGTGGGGTTAATGGGAGTAATAAAGGTAAATATTACGTGTCTGGGGAATTGGGGATAAATAGGGGTACTGGGGTAAATATTTTATATATTTCATCTATGAGGGTTTTACGGGTAGATATTGCACATGTTGTCCAGTTGGGATTTATGGGGTAAAATTGCTTTTGTGGGGGTTTTTGGGGGTAAATGTTGCATGCCTGGGGTATTAAAGGTCAAGAGAGGTGGTGGAAAAAAATATTAAAAATGCATCTAAAGATGGCATGTTTAACCCTCTGGTATCTATCCACAAATTATCTTATGAACTAATCATTGCATATACATTGGCGTAGGACAGACTAGTAGTGAAACTCAAACTAAATCCCATACATACACACCAACCCCAGTAAATTAC
>CH003008.1:3525-14222 GCA_000149265.1 Ciona savignyi | reverse complement strand
CGGGCAATCGTCAGATCACCTTGCGCCCACCGTCATGTCACTGGAGCTATTGCAATGAGTTGTGCATGATTTACATGTTCCTTTAATTTAGTAGAACCCGTTAAATCTGCTGGGTTCAGGCAATGTCCGTTGAGTGTCCCCAGGACATAATCGACTAGCTAGCGACAAGTTTCGAACCTTTAAACCTTTCGGTTGAAAGGCGTCGCACTAAAACACCAGACTATCCGGTTGGACAAAAAAACAACAACTACATAGTATAACCATGTCATTAACATATAGAGTATAGAATAGAATAGAATATTCATGACAATAAAGGAGAGGTATTACAGCGGAAATTATCAAACTACCCTGCAAATATTCTACATAACAGAGGGTTATTAAACTGGTTGGGTATCTTCAGATCACTTCACCCCCAGTGAAGCTATTGGAGTATGTTGGTTGTTATATAATGGAAATGTTTGTTTAACTTTTTATTTAGAACCCATCCACTGGGTCGAGTCAAAATTGTTAATGCAATTTGACAAAAACTTATAAATGTAAATTTATTTTTAGTGTTATTTCTCTGCCGGGTGCAGATAAGACAGAAGATGAATCCAAACATAGTTCAGGTGCGTTAGTGGCAGTGGAACATTTAATGTATGATTGAAATGCTGGTCATTTAACCAGCTAATAAATATAATTGACCTGTTTAATTTTGTAAATTGGAACATTTTAGTTTTGATCTAGAAGTTAATACAATACTACATTGTTTGGCCAAATAGCTTGGTAGATTAGTATGTCGCCTTTCTGCCGGGTTGAAAGATCAAAACTGGTTGCTAGCTAGTCGGTTGTGTTCCTTAGTAAGGCATTTAGAAGACATAACCAAGTGGATTAAATTAAAGTACTAAAAGTGAAAGTACATCTTAATTATATACAACACAGTGCAATTGCTCCAGTAACCTGAGGATGGGTCAGAGGTTATATGTCGATTACCTGTGTAAAACCATTTTTTGAGTATTCAAAAAGTGATCTGACAATTGACCAAGAGTGGAATAATAAAGTTATGATTTTTCTATAAACCATTTAATTATACTGGAAAGTAGACAGATGAGTCTGTTTCTTTTAAGTTAACGTAGAGGATGTAATTTAAAAAGTAAACTGTTGGTATTGTATAAATGCTCAGTTTTGCATTTTGACTGGTAAACTGAATTTTGATTTAATTAGTTAAAACCCAATCTTAGTTTAAATATAAAAAAAATATAATGATTGAGTTTAATAGTGTTAAAAAATGGAAACTATATTTATTTTTTGAATGAATTTTAAACAGAATCCAATCCCTACACGGTGGTACCAGAATATGCATTTGGTGATATCTTTTCCAATGCATCAACTCAATCAAAACCAATCAACACTGGCTCTGAGATGATGGAAGAACAAAGAAGGGAACAAGAAAAAAATGAAGAACTAGAGTGGAAACAGGAGAAGAGTGATGAAAAGAAAAAAGAAGAAAAACATAGAAGAGACATTGAGGAAAAAGAAAGGAATTTGGTTTTAGAACTCAATAACCAACTTGATTCCGCAATTGCATTAAAACAAGAATCTGAAAAGGTAATAAGTTTGTATGTGCTATTTAAAGATTTTTTGCAATTCGTTTCTATGGTTATTACTTAATAATAAGGAAAATGTAAATCACCTAAAGCTTACAATGTCATATTTTTTTATCATTCCCACCTTTTAGACTTTAACCCTTTAGAAACGATAAGACCAAATTTGGCTTTTTTGACATGTGCTTATTCAAAATAAAAAATCTCCAAAATTTCTTATCCAAACTGCTAAAGTTTGGTCTCTTTGGAAAGCTATATGATATATCTTTTAAAAAATACAAAAATAAACATAACTTTGCATTTGAAATTTTTAAGTAAAGTTTAGTTGAATTTTATGACTTTTTTTGGTCTAATTATGAAAGGGAAATCTCACAAAAAACGTTTTTTTCTAATACTACGCCCAAAATGTGTGTTTCATTTAATGTCTCTATGGCAGTAGAATCAATTTCGCATCTTGGGATGTCCCGGATGTGATCTTACCTGTTTTTTGTACATTTTGGGGGGGTTCTGAGTATCTTTATAGTTATAGTCGCAATTTGGTTCAAACACTTCATTTATAGTTTATATCAAAGAAAATTAGTAAGAAAGAGCAGTGTGGACTTTATAGTAATCTAAATTTCTATTCTAACATTTCTTATAATAATAAAAAAAACAAAAAAACTTTGGGATGGGTGGACCTGTAACATGAAATTAGTGACGTAATATTATTTTGATGACGTCATCAAATCAAAAGTATAATATAATTGTAGGAAATTTGTTTTTGAGTAACTTTGTAAAAGTAAGTTAGGCTCTATTGTCAACAAATCAAAAACTACAACATTGTATAAGAAAGAATATGACGTGGACGCCAAGATAGTGACGTCATCAAAAAATAAAAATTTTAAAAATTTGGGAAATTTTATTTCGAACAACTCTAGTGTTGAACATTTTGCTCTAACTATAACACGAGAGGCGCTAGAGCACTTCAAAGCGTACTCGGTCAAAACACGCAAACTGCGCAAAAACAATCTCGTTTCTAAAGGGTTAAAGGAAGTACAAGAAAAACTTGATGCCACAGTAAAAGAGCTAAATGACGAAATGCAAAGAAAAGAAGCGCAGCATAGAATTGATTTGCAACAATTGGAGGAGAAAAGGAAAAAGGACATAAAACTACAACGAGAAGATTCTGAAAATGTAATGCAAATATTTAGAAATTTGTTTAAATTTTTTAAAAATATGGTTTATTCAAAAATAGCTTTTAAAAATTGTTTACTTTTTCACACAAGTTTTAAAAAAAGTTTTCATTTATTTCTTTTCAAACAAGTGTCAAATACCCATTTCAGCAAAAAACTTAATCCTGAGTTGGCGCAACTTATATATTAAAATACCCCAAAATAAATTACCTTCATTCAGCTTTAAGTATTTAATATATATTTTAGACAATGAAAGAATTAACTGAACAGTACACCACACTTTGCAAGCAAGTTGCAGATGAACAGAAACTTCAATTTGAAAAACATTTGTTGGAAATCACTGAAAAATGCTGCGTTATGTTAGGGCAACAGGTTGGTCAATAATTTAGGATGTATGAATAAGATGTTTATCTGGGAA
The DNA here is from genome assembly GCA_000149265.1 of Ciona savignyi. NCBI lineage: Eukaryota > Metazoa > Chordata > Ascidiacea > Phlebobranchia > Cionidae > Ciona > Ciona savignyi. The sequence goes on along the minus strand of CH003008.1, from coordinate 11,049 downwards.
TTATTGTAACAGCGCAGACGTTCTGCCTGAAATTATTAACCTGTGTTGAACTAATTCTTTGTCTTGCATGGTGGCATCTCAGAATGAGTCAATGACTCAGCTGCTGATTCAGCAAAATTCGATGTTCGATGATAAATTGAGCGACTCGTTAGCAAGATGCAGATCGGATCTCGGTAACTTCTTGGAAGATCAGATGAAGATGGTTGAAGAAAAGTGCTCGCGTGCCACAGAGGCTGTTGTAGCAGAAGCTAAAGTGGGTTTAATAGATCTAATGGTGGTGTTGTGGCATATCAATTTAATCCCTGTGTTAATTGTCAAGGTTGCCGTTGTTGTCACACAAGTAATCACCACATTATCTCCCAAAATATTGCAGTGTATTCAAATATTTAACAGTATTTTGATTTAGAACGATTTACTTGAATATACTGGATCAGGACAACAAGCATTAGTTGATTGCATAAAAAAGTGGTGTTGAGATTAAAACATACACAAAAACAATGGCGAAAACAATGACAAAGATTACCTTTCAAGTATGTTAGGGAGCGGTATCATGCATGTAATTGTCAGATTGTCTCGCGTTCACTCTTAACAAAGCTATTGCAGAGAGTTTTATATGATGAAGACGTCTGTTCAATAAAATATAAGACATTCGTTTTAGTAAACCATATAATTCATTGGGTTCAGCGATGACCAAATAGGGCCCTGCCCAAAAACACAACCGCCGAACTAGAGATCCGTTTTAAACTTGTAACCCTTCCGCTGACAGGCGACGCACTAAACTAACAAGCTATGCAACGTCACAATACGTTCACCACTTCCATTTTTTTGTAAAACAGGTGTTATTTTTGGATTGATTAGGGTTTTTGGTTTAATATATTTTTTGAAGTACAATTTATATTCAAGGTTCAAATAGATGAGGAGCTTTCAAAGGAACTTGAAATAAACGCGAAATCGAAGCAGGATCTCGTGGAAGAACTTACTCGAACCCACAAGGTTTTAATTTAACGTATGCTTGTTTGGTCTCGTACAAGTAATAAGACGAGGTTTCTAGTTTAAAACACTGTAATAGATCCAGCAACTGGTCTGCGAGCACAGATATCCAACTATAACTGTTAAAATATTGAATCCCTTCTTGCGGATTTTCTACTGGCAATAAAATAAATCTTTCTTTCCAACGTTTTATTCAAAACTGCGTATATTGTGTCGTCTTAGACTGACAAGTGTGTGTTTAGGAACAAATAAGAGCAAGCTTGGGTGAGGAGAGAGAGCGCACGGACATCATCATAAAAAATACGATCGAAGAAACAAGAGAATCAGTTTCACGAATAGCTCGGCAGGAGCGACAGGTGAGTTGAACAAATTCTGCTCTCGCCTTAAGTTTTGTTATTTACTACTTCTTCATAGCAACACCGCTATCAATCTTATCAACGATGTCGTCACGCACAACGTAAATCATACCATCACGTATAGTTTATTTATAATTATCCCCCAACAAGCATTATGACGATATAATCACGGATTATGACGGAATAATCAAACGAGTTGCACCGGAAAACGTGTGGCATCACCGAAACGGAACTATCCTCCCTTATTTCACCGCATGGCTGTGTTTTGGATCGGGGACACGTGTTCCGGCAAACATCCGCTTACTCACGTGTTGTTTGTAAAGAATGAAGCGTCATAATTTACCGGCAGAATACTTAAAATAGCTTTAGTCACTTAACGAGTTTTCATCTGTTCGTAGTAATGTTTGCAACTATAGTTGCTTAGGTGTTGCGCAAAAAAACATTTCCTTCTGGTATGTAATTATTAAAATGATTAATTAAAACAAATTAAAAATACTAATAAATAAGGATGGGAACACTTACATCACGAATCCGTTTAGCGAGTTGTGGTATCTTTGCAACAATGAAGCACTAAACCGTCGAAACGGCCTCGCCTCTTAATTGTTTCAGTGGCATAATCTGTAGTTTAAAATACGATACATCCGGACAGTAATACGTCCGAATAATACGCTAAAAATTATAACCCACTGCCTTGTGCGCACTTTGTAACATTTTATTGTTTTCCATTAGGAACTCGAGTTATCCCGCGAACGGCACCTCGGCGCTTTGAGCATACTTCTGACGTCATCCCAAGAGCACCTACGTCATTTACGAGATGACGTCACTTCTAATTTAGCTCCAACGAATGGCAAACCGACATGATAACAACCACAAATGCAAATTTTAAAATTAAAAAATCGAGAACAAGTTCTATCTGGTTTGTTTCAAGTCCTTCTGGGTTAAAATTTTTCCACAATGCTTTTATTTTTCATAAAGCTTTAAGGTTACGCCCTTTTCGTATCAAAGTCCACCATATATTGGTCTCTGATTAAGTTTGATTGTGTTTTCTTTTTCAAAACATAAAATCGAGTGTTTAAGAAACACGAAAGCAAATTACCAGAGTGGCCGTTTCATGACCCGTGTCATGCAGGAATTGTGCAATGCTTAACCGTTCCATCATTTGTCACTTCATGTTTTTGCATTGAAATCATATATTTAATGTCATTATTCTGCAATCGTTTGCTGCAATAATTCCAGTTTCGAAACTTCCATATCGTTGTGTGTGGATTGTGGTGCCAAACATCGCCGATCAACGTTTTTTTTTATTTCTGCAATTTTATTCCCCAATGCATTAATACAATATATTTTAAAATATGCAAATTTTGTTTTCTTACCATCAGCGCCGTACTCTGATTGGTCCGTTATAACAATGGTTAATTATGACCTTGTCGGCAGGTCTCTTTCCTTCCTGCGCAATATGAGACGCTGCAAGTACACAGAACAATATAAATGCAGCACACGTTCAAAGGCTGTTTTTCCAATCACACACAGCCTTTTGTAAATTTAACTAAAATCATCATGTGGGCCTGTTTTGCCATTCAACCTTTATTTTGATCACATGGTTATATTGAAAAGGAAGCAACATTAACAAAAACGACCATTGTGTTTTAATAAACAATCAGATCGGAAATCAACCAACTAAATTCAAACTTGTTTACGAGATCTCTTTGATCACGATTTCATCACGTGACGGCACTCATCATAACCTTTCGACCGGATATGATTTGTGTTGCTTTGATGATTCGTTCTGTTTTGGCGCGCCGGGTAGAACAACGTTACTGCAAGCAGTACGTCATTCGACAAAAAATACTACAAACGTAAACTCGCCTGTTATACGTTTGTCTATTTTTCTCAGATTCTATTTTTGAATATTTTTCGTTGGAAGTCCAGTGTAATACAACTTGTTGGTTACACAGTATTTATGCCTAGTCATATTTTTGTATAAATTTATAATCTTTCATACATGTTACTTCGTAAGTGACTGTGCATATGAAAGACGAAAATGGTCGAATTTATTTATATGGAACTGTGCGGCAGTGGATTTTAAGGACGACCCAGAGATATTTCTGTTTAATATTTGAAAAGATGAATTTGATATGTCAACCATACTTAGTGAAACAACGTCCTTTCGACACTCCCGTAACAGCATCAAAAATGACATTTTCACTATTTGTATCCGTCTCACGGGGCCCCGCGTCAGACCTTATCTTATAATAAGGTACAAATCGCGCCAACATATTAGTAGCCGGTGGATTTTCTCTTTATAAGAAAACCGTGTGAGGTATTCAACCCGTAGTCCCAGTGGTAAGAAATGAGGTCGGTTTTAGTGACTCTTGATTTTATGGTTGCTGGAAGTGTCGAACTAGTAGGGTGGTATGGTCGTGCACTTTAAAAGCTGTGAAACGTTCGGTAATTGTAGTTTATCTTATTTGAAAGGGAAAACGTTTGTTTTACCATTTTCTTAATTTACCATGGCAATTTCAGTAATTGCGTAGTTGCAGGATATAATATATCCCTATTTGATTTTTAAAATGAAAATTGTTATGTTTGCAGATTTTAGGAATATATTTTTTATCATTTTTAAAATTAAAAGTAGTTAATATATATATTTATTTTTGTTACAAATGGTTGTATGGTGTAACTTCGGGCTGAGCGTGTTTAATTTTATTTAGATAATACGAGTTGTTTGCAGTGTTTTTGCAAAAAATTATGTATAATATGTATTAAACGTGACAAGATGATATGGCAAGTAATTATTCTATACGATTTCGCAATGATATATGAGCCATCTAGTATAATGTAAATTCTCCTTTATTTTATTGCCGTTTTTGAAACATTGAATAGCTGTGTTATTCAATATTGTTTACAATTAATTTTCTAATTTTAACAGATATGACGAGCCTAACAAACAGGAAACGAATGTACACGGCTCTTAGCACGCTTTCGTATGATACCATATGTTGTATAACCACTGGGTATAGGTCTATCACTTTCTATCTATCACAACTTGGGATGAAAGGGTTTTATTGAATGGGGAAGGCATTCATCTAATCTGGTGTCGCGTAAATGTCGTAAGATTATTTATAATATACAGGTATATATAAAATTCTATGAAGAATATATACATAGGCCAGTAAGTACATCTAGAACGACCTTAGAATCAGAACACATTTATCTGTACAAATTAAATGAATCAATCCCTTTTAAAACAGTTCATTTCATTGTTTAATTGGTGCCGTGAAACTCTTCAAAGTAAACTTAATGCGATTGATTAATTGTAAACAACTACTCGTTCTAGGTTAATGTGGTCTTGCCCTTACGTCGTGATCATGTCAGTAATAAGGGTGCGAAGATATTCAAAATAATGTTTCGCCACAGTCTGGTTAAACCGAGGTTTGCTCGACACCGCATTGTGTGTGGGTTTCCTCTGCGTATTTAATTCCATTTCGAAAAGCTGTAAAATATTGTTATATGCGCTACGCAGATTGCGTATGAGCCGCTTTTAGCAATCGGCAAATGTATTGCAAGGGCTGTTCGCTTTGTATTGTTTGTAACGGAAATGATCAAAGAAAGACGAGCCCGGCCACGTGAGCTCTGATTAACTTTTTGGTTTAGTACTTGGTTGGCAGCGCTCGGAGCAGTCTGTTTACAGTTGTCAGCTATGCATATAGTCTAACTTTTGATAAATGAGAAAAGTTGCTCCGGAAATAGATCATATATAACGATGGCAATCTATAGAGCATCAAAATAAAAAATGTACATTCGACGCCGTTTAATAAGCGTTTTATTTCTATTTGTAGTAGCTTTCATATATTCTAATATCGTTTTTTAATGTATTTGTTTGCAGAGCTGAGCGGTAGTATAAGGTAAAGCAAATTGCAGCAAGACATGCAAAATCGGCCGAACCCGCGTTTGTTTCCCGATGTACAGAACGGAAATTCATTGGTGAACGCAACTTCCAGCTCGTTTTCTGACAACGAAACATGCGTTCCATTAAAAGAACCTTTTATACATGTTGTCTCGGTGGTACCGGCATTGGTCGTGATAGAAAACCTTGTGATACTTCTCGCGATAGTGCTCTATCGGAGTAAACTCAAACACAGCAACGTTTATCGATACGTGGCGAGCGCTCTGGTTGCAAATTTGATAACAAGTGCACTTGGATTTTACCACTTCATCAACTACTATTATGGAATCGAATCAAGCCACCCCAACCAATGGTGGGCCTTCAGAAAAGGTCAGCAATGGCAGACTATGTATAGACATAATAAAGTTACTAACACACTAATTTATAATTTGTGGTTATTAAAATAACATATTAGTCAAAAGTCACCTGTTCAAAACCTATTATTTCTTTAAAACAAAACGATAATGGACCGTTCCTCAATAAACTTTTAGAAAAGAGAAAACTCTAGATATAACAATTCTAACGAAAAACATATTTTAGGAATGACTCTGGCCTTGTCACTTGTTCTATGTGGCAACATTGGTTTGATGATTTACGGTATTGAAGACAGCACTTACATCGTTGGACGCGTTTCTGTGCAGACGCCCGAACAATCGACTCGACTTGACCCCAACTTTCGAAGGCGCAAGGCAAATGCCTTAATTTGTCTTGTGTGGGCACTTCCGACGATATATGGCTTGTTGGCTATGACTGATTGGAATTGTACTATTCTATGCAGCTGCACTCTAAGCTACAAATCTGGAAAGTATCTTTGTCCTGCGGGAAAGTGCTCACATATTTATACCCCCATGTCTAAAAGCTACCTGCTGGTCGTGGTAATCTTATGGGCACTTGAATCAACTGGATTGCTCTTTCTCTTGTGTAGATCCTTTCACAATATCCGAGGAAGAGTTGACGCCAACTCGGAGAGCGTTGGTAGTCAAATCAGTATCAGAAGAGCGTTGGCAAAGTACCGCGCGTCCCACCACACTGTCACCATCTTGTTTTTACTTTTTGTACTGTGCACGGCGCCCATCATGGGTTTATTCTTGATTGACTTTATTCAAAGCGAAGCCCACTTTAGTCATTTCCTTGTCAATTGCATCACACCTCTCCCGCTTATCTACTGCGTCGTCAGCCCAATTCTAATAACTAAAAAGCTTTCAGGAGTGCGCTCGGCTTTACTCATGGTAATGACATTCTCATGGATAAGGCCCCAAAGCAACGGAGCCAAAGGCGGAGAAAAAAGAAATCCTAAGACAACTGAGAGTACAGATCCAACGACCATTTAATTTAGCTAAATGTTCGATGTAATATAACTTTTTAAAATTGTACATGTAACTTACTGCCGCGTGTAATAAACTTATGTTTATATATAAACTATTTTTAGGTGACCGGAGGCAAATGCAGCTAATTGAAACAGTCAAGTTGAAATTGACTATTTTGTTAAAAGCATACAATTTGAAATCTGCCCAAAATAGTGCGTGGCTTCGTTGGCCCCAAATTAGTCACGTACTAAAGTATCTGCCAAGCAGGCATTTGGCATTTGTGCAACAGAACTTGTTAAAAGGCATTAAACATCATCGAATTTCCTGGGGTGCCAGAATCATTTAAATTTGTTATAATTGCTGGTGACTGTGGATATTCATGTTTAACCTTAAAATCTACATATATCATTGAAATTGCCGTTAACTGAATTGCCTAATTATGGTAAAAATTGTAATTTGTAAGCCACTTCTAGAAATCGACAAACGAATTGTAGGCACTATTCTCTCTGTATTGTTTGTATCGGAAGTTGATAGCTTTAAATAATTTTTCGTTTGGTGCTTAGTTGGCAGCGCTCCAAGTACTATTTACAGTGGATAGCTTTGCATAGTCGAACTTTTGATAAATGAGATTCGATTCGGAAGTAGATTATATATAACCATATGTCAATCCGGTACAAAATGGCAACTGCATTACACCTATCGATTATGTCTTTAAATTACACTTTTAAACTTATTAACCAAACCCTTAACATGATGTAATCATGTCGGAAGTCTTAAAAGTAGTTTTTTTTACTGGACTTCATGTAAATTTGTTTGTTAACATATCTCTGTCATTTTCGCTTTCTGCCTGTTTGTTTACACAATCCTCTAAAGGCGAGCGTAAATAAAATTATGGCCTTGCGGTCCTAAAGTAGCAAACACTTTT
>CH003009.1:17774-29995 GCA_000149265.1 Ciona savignyi | reverse complement strand
GAAATAACTCAATTAACATCAACAATTTACTATAGCACAAAATGGATGCATAAATTTAAAAGAGTTAAATAGTGATACTAATCTAGTTTGAAAACAAAATGTTTATCGGGATGCTCGCAAACCATTTGAAAGTTACTACGACATTTTAAAAAGTGAAGCATTGTCTTGGTTATTTGTGTGCATTATTTGCTGGTTTCTTTGTTATTTTGGGGCACTTCAGTGTTCTGTAGCCTCTGGTATGTACTTTTCAGTTACCGGCAGTAATTTGCAGAAGTAAAATTGAAATTCTACTTCCATATCTGTATCAGTGTTGTCTCATGATGAACTTGAATTACTGGAACTGGTCCAGTCATGCTGTAAACACAAATGTATACCGGTGTTATTCAACATTAATATACATAATCCACAAGACCAAAAAATAAGTGTGCAGGATTATAGGATTGATTATATTTGTTTCACTATGGTAATGCAATTATTAATGCTAGTACTCACGGCCTGTTGTAATCTAATAATTGCCTAGATGCATAACTTCATTTACCATTCAATGCAATAAAAAAATTCGTATGTACAAAAGTGGTTAACAAAAGTTTTGCTGAATATTAGAATTAACATCCAACTTGTATTGGGTAGTTTAGTTTGGCAACCATATCTGTACCTCTGTAATGTTTTTTTTTAACTAGCTAGATACTTACAAAAAGTAGAATCATATGTAGAACATAATCTATTTATAAATGCAACACTTTACACACTTACCAGTCTCGTTCAAAACTTGACAAATAATATTCCAAGTTAACTCTTGTACAACTCAATTCATATACCGGTATGCAGAACTGGACTGGAGATATTAGGCTTATATTTTGCCACCTTAACATTCAATTCTTGAATTAGTAGTTGAAGTTTGCTTGGATCCACCATAATTCTACAGGCTAAATATATATTTAACCAGTACCTATCTTCTATCGGGGAAATTTATGTGAGTTTAGGTACCGATACTGGTTTTGTTCAGTTTAGGCTACATAACAGGCTTACCTGAGATGTTGAACTAGTGTTATGCATTATTTGTTAGGGTATTTAATCACAACAGACTAAGTTACTGATTTTAAACTAAATATATCTGCCTTGGCCTAATTGCTGTTCACTTAAGTCCATGTTCACTTCAACCTAAACTCTCTAATATTATTAAAACTAGTGTATTTACTTTACAACACATTTATATTCATAGTAATACTATATGTACTGCATATTAGCAATAAAACAAATGTATATGCTGATTTTTCACGATATTAAACTCATCCGACAAAAAAACATGTCGTAAGAAAATAGCGCATGCTCTATTCCTGAAAAACATGTTTTTTTGTCGTACGACAGAAAACGTGTCGTTTGCGTCAAAATCGGACTGGTGTGAATCGGCGCATAAGAGACAATGCGTTCTATTTGAAAAACGTCGGTCCGACACGACAAAAACGTTTTTGTCGCTTTGGTGTGAACCCGGCCTAAAGGGGATTTCATAACACAGGGGTGGGCAACTTCTCTAGTCGACGGGCCAGGCCCAGATGTTGGAAAATGAAGTTTATGGTGGGGATTATTACATGAATAGTATTCAATATCCTAATTACAGGGTATGATTAGATACATGCTGCGGACAGGTCAAAATTCCTTCACGGGCCGGACCCAGCCCATGGGCCTAGTTTACCCATGCCTGTTATAACACATATCATTACATGCAATCCCACCCACCTGCATCAACACAATTGCATCCTCCTGTCCTTTCAGCATGGAAACCACTTCATCATGTGACTTGGTGTCTGTGCTCTGACCATTGATGCTTCGTATCTTATCTCCAACCTGGTGGAGTGGTGGGAAGTTTGGTTATTTGTTTAGTTCAAAAAAGGGGATAACTCTCAAGGATTTGACTTAAAACCTTGTTTTTTATGGATTGATATTTATGTTAAGTTTATTTTTTTTTTAATTTTTAGCCATAAAAAGCAGAAAGTAAAACAAATCATTGATATTAGGACATAATCAAGCACTAGTAGTTTCTATCACATAATCATCCATTTTTTGGGTGTATTGGTGCATTTTTGTCAAATTGCGTTGCAACACTAGATAACATATCATGTAACAAAAATGCTGCCAGGCAGATATAATAAATTTCGTTGGTTGTAATAAACGTAATAATAAAAATAGAGTTTGGCAACACTTTTGAACGAATCACGTCAAAATGCTAAACCAAATTGCTTCCACCCCTACTGGGACCATATAAATCACCCAAGCCTCATATTTGGATGGTTTTGTATTGCTTTAACGCGTTTATATATTTTATATGGAATTTAACTGTGTTTTTGTTAAGATATTAGGTTAAGTTATATTTTGTTAAGATTTATATATGAAATTTAACTTTTTGTTAAGATACTAGGAGACACACCCACCAACCTTCAACTTTCCTGCAGCTGCTCCATGGTTCTGCACAACTGCTATAAATATCGGGACATCCCCTAAAGGGGAACCGACACCCCCAGCAATGCTGATGCCAAGCGGTTGGCTTGGGGACTGAAATTCAAAAAAAAATGTGAATGAATTTATATTTGGCATTACTGAGAATTCAATTTTGGCATTACTGAGAATTCAATTTTGGCATCACTGGGAATTCAATTTTGGCATCACTGGGAATTAAATTTTGGCATCACTGAGAATTAAATTCTGGCATCACTGAGAATTAAATTCTGGCATCACTGAGAATTAAATTCTGGCATCACTGAGAATTAAATTCTGGCATCACTAGAAATTAATACACATAAACTTTCATTTATCATAAAAAATGTACCAGTTTTCTTTCTTAAATTGGTGAATCTTTTTTCTCATATTGACTTTCAAGAATTATAATATAAGAAATCATCAAATTATTGTGTAACTTGTACTGTTTTGGCCAACAATCCATTAACTTAAGGCAACGTCCGATAAATTCCTTGCTCAGAACACAACTGACTAGCTAGTGCAGGCATATGCAACATACGGAGCGCGGGCCATGTCCGGGCCGTAAAGGGATTTTGACTGGCCCGCAGAATGTTATCTAACCATACCCTGTAATTATGCTAATTAAAATATTGAGTACTATTCATGTAATATTTCAGCCCACCAAAAACTTAATTTTCCCACATCTGGCCCGCCAACTAGAGAGGATATATACTCAACCAAACCGTGACTTAGGAATTATTGAAATTGCCCAAAGGGGGAAAATACAAAATGTCTAAATAGTCATGTGTGGCCTCAATTGATACTAACGTGGTTTAACTAAGCAGGTTCCAAACAGTCATTAGGAATCATTAAAATTGCTGGAATCATTAAAATTGCTGCAAATGTCTGAATATTCGATTCTGGCCCAGATACTATGTGGTGCATCATACCTTGTCAATCTCCACGAATCTGATCTGAGCATCCGAGTCCTCCTTGATCATCGGGACATCCTCAGAGGTGTTGGAGCTGAGACTGAGCTTCGGCATCTTGATTAGATCACCAGGTGCTCCCGATTTTAATCTTCCGACACGGAGGTCCACTTTGCCGTGAGCGTTCTGGGTGATTTTGGTGAATTTCACAGGGTAAATTTGGTGGATTTTGATGGGTAAGTTGGGTGGATTTTTGTGGATGATTTGGGTGAATGTCAGCAACAAATTTGGATTTACTTTTAATTATAATTTTCTAAAAGTTGGAAGCCGTAGTTACAGCTTTTGAAATACTAACGTAGAGGCGAGTATTTTAAACTTTACAGTTTTCCAAGTACAAAAATGCTTAAACTCGTGCTTTAACAGTTTAACTTGGCCTATTTTTAGATTTATTTAAGTTTAAATATTCAATAACCCACTTGAAAGAGATTGTGATATAACACCATAAATCTAAACACAAATGATTGCATGTAATTAAATATTGAATAGTCAGATAACATACAATTGCGGAGAGTGAACTGGGCACTTTTTCATATTTATTTATTGTAAATCCAGTTGTAATTAAAACATTACATTCACATCCCCCCCAGCTAAGTAAGTAAATTAACTTTTTATATACAGTATATACTTCACGTTTACAGTATCTGCTTTCAATAGGAAATGATTGAACCAATCTTAAAAGAGATTTATAACCAAGTTGGTTAAATTGAAAGCTAAAGTCCAATTTACATTTTGATTTTAGTTACTAAGGGAACACTTGACTGTCCTTACCAATCTCCATAAGTTTAGAAAACTACTTTAAGACATCAATAGGTAGAACTCAAGTCAACTGTTGACACACGCTATATTAGTTGACAAACACAGCTTAAATAAAGAAGTAGAAACACTCTAAATAACGTACTGTCAACAAACCACAGCCACTTTCTTCAGGTTTGATCGATGATTATTACTTCTCTTCAGATTTGATTGATTATGATTATTATAAACATGAAATGATGTGACGGGTAAAACAATGGGTTTGTGTGTAAGTGATGAATCATTGCCACGATTATTGTCCTTATGAACTCTATCAGTTGCGTTAGTTGCTGCATATGGCTGCAGGTTTTTAGTTAGTTAAAGTATTATTTTGTGACAGCCATAGTTTTTAGAGAAACTAAAACTGTAAAAGCATTATGGACAAAAAATTGTTTTTCGATCCTAATCATATAAGCTGTATTGCGATTCAAAACAAGAAAAATTCACACACTACTATAAAACCATAGTTTTACTGTCATTTTCAGCGTGAACACATAACACAACCGATTAAGTAATAAAACACATGTACACATAATCATTGGGATTGTTTTACCAGACTCAACCCATGATCACTGGATCCCAATCTATGTTTTTTTAGTATGCTTTCTATGTATGATTGTTAATCGTTTGGTCTCTAAACTGTTAAAAAGTACACAATATTTTTTATGTCTATGTAGAAGTCAATAGTGATAACCATTCAGCCACAAATCCACCAAAATATATTAACTACATATTAACATGGCAATAAAAATCATTTGTTACTAGGCCTAGTTTCCAATCCAAGGCCACAGAAAGCCACCTCTGTGTTTGCATTATGCTAACACATTATGTATTAGTCAGTAGTGCTAACCATTCATCGACACAACCACAAGAGATACCGACCTTCAGCAACTGTGCAGCCACTTCCTGCCCCGCCATCTTGATATCCACCCCGTTGACCCCAAGTATTTGGTCCCCGGGTTTCATGGTCCCCTCCCTGGATGCAGCCCCACCTGACACTAGGTCGCTTACAAACACCCCGGCAGCATTTCTATGAAAAAAAGCCGTGAGATGTTGTAACCCTTAGATTTCTCCTTTTAATTCGGCCCTGGCATGATTTTGAACTAATTACTAGGGCTGTGCATTGGTTAACGGTTAACCGGTTAACCGACGGGACGTCAGTTAACCGTTAATAAAATCGGTAAATGGTTAATTGACCTAGGGTTACGTTGACCTAGATTCGTACGATAAGAATATAAGATAAACGTAAGATGACGGAAAGTGGCCTTATCTTGTGAAGACTCCGGCCTTGCGGCAGTGCAAGATAACAATACACGCTATAAGCAGGTTGTTTTTATAACGCGCCCGTGAGGTCGGCTTGCATCGTTACATCGAGTAGGAAAAAATGGCGATTTAATCGGTTAACCGATTTATTTTTGGGTCGGTTAACCGTTAAGATTTTTTATGAATTTGCACAGCCCTACTAATTACATCAACACCAACACTGCTTAATAAAATAACATTAAATAATTGGGTTATTCATTGGTGAATATCGTAGTTGGTTCTTATTATCGTAGTTGGTTCTTATTGCTGAGTTAAAGCTGGGTATCAAATCATAATACTTACTTTCTTCCCACAATGCTAAGTCCGAGACCTCGTCCACTTTTCTTCACCAGCTGCACATCATAGATATCATATACATCCGATTCGGACTCGTTATTAATCGCATCCCTGGAAGGCAATGGGTCATATTAAAATTATTGATTTTTTGACGGTACATACTGGGATTGTACAGTGTTTCATTCAAGTTCATAAGCAATCATTTTTGATACAAAATTAAACATTTTCAACGCATTCTTAAATGGAACCATTTTACCACTATTTCACACATTTTCAACACATTAAAAAATTACAAACTTTTAACACATGTTTAGTGTAAAATATGCATTTTTAACACACTTATCAACAAAAAATTAAAAAGTCCAAAAACAATTGTACATTTTCAGCATGTCTAGAAGGAAATTAAACATTTTCAACAAGAATCTTATTTGATGAGTAAATTGATGGAAAATATTTGAGTGGTTGATTATTAATGCTAATTAAGAAAAAATTCAAAAAGCAAAAATTGAACTAATTATGGTGGTCAAAATTAATATTGAATTAATTTTATGCAATTTATTAAAGCATCAAAACAAGAAGCAAAAAATAGTGAAATTGTATATTTTTAAGCAACATTTTATGTGGGTATTTTTAATTTAGTAAAATTAAATTAGTATATTGATCTTTAATGCAAAGCAACGTCAAATAGCTTGTTGGTTTAGTGCGTGGCATTTCGCCGGAAAGTGCAATATAATATTGAATCTGGTCGCCAATTGAAACTGGTCGCCATTTGAAACTGGTCACGTAATGTAATATTAAAACTGGTCTCCAGCTCTAGTCAGAAGGTTCACCTTAAACCCTGGGCACTTCACCTTAAACCAGTGGATTAATAAGGTAACTAAAACGGTAAATAACAACTCAAGCATAAAGAATATATAATATAGTAGCTTTGATAATTTAACAGTGGTCGAAACGCAATCTGACGATTTACTGTCTGATAATGCTTCCTTGGTTTTTCAATTCACAAAAATAAAACAATCTTCCATTCTATTATAGAGCATGGCCAATATTAGTGCAACAGCGCAAAAACAGCCAAATTAAAGTTTTGAATCTGCTAATTTTCGATAATATTATCATTGATTGATTTTTATGTGAGGTGAAATTAAAAAAGAAACTTTAAAAAAAAAATGATAAAATTGCAATTTCAAAAAAAAATAAAAAAAAGGGAATTAAAAAAATTAAGAGCTAAACGCATTGGCGTATGATCGTTCACCAATGGGACAGAATCGGTAATTTTAACTTTCTCTGCAACTTATGAAACCTCTTTGACCTGGAATATAGTGAAGAGGAAAGGAAAGTTAATAAAATGAAAATTTGACCGCATTATTTTATCAAATTTATCCAAGTTTCCAATAAAACTATATTTTTATTAAATTTTAATGCAAAAATGATATAATTTAAAAGGTTTAACATAGAGTAGAAAGGGTATAACCAGTAATATTCATTAGATACATTTCTAATAATTTGTTATGTTTATTTCTAATCAAACTGGTATGGGTGGGTCAGACTACCAAGATATATAAACTTGTTATTTTTCAAAGAGTAAAATATCTATGTTGGTATGGCAACGATGGTAAGTTTAAATCATGAGTTTAATTCCTTTTGGGCCAAGTTTTAGTTTTCATTTTAGGTGTCTACGCTTCACAGTAACACAAAAACAGTTGCCCGTTACCCCAAGAAAACGGCGTAATGCAACCAATAACCTAGAAATAGCGGGAAACAGGAACATTAATTGGCTCATTTACCAAAAAAGGAGAACAGAAACCATTAAAAAAAACTTTACTCCACAAACACCAGTAAATATTTTTTTTAATGGTTTTTGTTCTCCTTATTTCTGGTAAATGGGCCGTTTAATGTTCCTGTTTTCTTCTATTCTCAGGAGTTTTCTGCTATTCTCAGGAGTTTTCTGCTATTCTCAAAATTCTCATGGAAAAACAAGAACATTAATTGGCTCATTTACCAGAAAGGAGAACAGAGACCATTAAAAAAACCTTTACCCCACAAACACCCTCACACGAGAACCCCACCTGTTTTCGTCCCGATGAACGGTAAGATGCACCCTCCCCGGGGTATTGCGCAACACCTCGATCGCCTCGTCATGCGTGGCATGTCGGAGACTGTGGTTGTTCACCGATAAGATCCTGTCACCCGGCCACAAGCGTCCGTCCTTCGCCGCCGCTCCCTGCTCGTACACAGTGTGCACCAACACTGCATCCTGTGATGTCATAGACGCTATTTGTTGTGTCATAACAGCAAAATATCGTTGGAATATATCAGCCTGTGGTTTTGATTACCATTATTTCATTGTAATGAAATTAAATAATAATTAAAAAAATAGTGGTGTTTAATTAGTCTATTCAAGCCATTTCAAGCACAATTTAATTTACAGTACGCTTAGGGGTGCAAAATAGTTCATTATTGTTCATTATTTTTATTTTCAACTATTGATACATTTTACTGGAATTTTAGTATAAAGGCCATGTATATTCAAACCCAGGTATGTAGTTTGCATCCCTGGTTTACATCTTGCTCTAATGTGGAACTTAATAAAAAGAAAAGCCTTTAAAACTTAAAAAATGGCAACATCTCTACAGAGAATGTTTATTCCGTATTAAAGATTAAGATGGAAAACAAATTAAATTTAAAGTTAAGTGCCTATGGTGGAATAAAATAATGATTTTGTTACTGCACCCCTGCAGTAGTTTTTTGGTTATTAATTGTTTATGGTCAATTGATTTTGGTAATATTTTATTTCTATGATTTGACCTTGGCAATTTCAAGTTTTTTATTTGTATAGTCCTATTTCGAGTACGGCAGCTGCAAGGAAGCAGCAGTTTCTTTAGTAAACGGTAATTAAAGAGTAAACAGTGAAAGAATTAACAGACGTGCAATTGTTGAAGTATTATTTTGTGGTATTTTTCTATTTTTCCTTTTTGTAATGTCTCGCACTCGATTATTTTTTAGGTATCGCTAAACATCAAATAAGGAAATTTAAGAAAGCGCATCAACTTTTGTTGCATCCTTCTGTAACAATTTTTATACACTTTTGATTCAATATTAAAAAAAAATGTTATGTTTTTCGGGTAAGAGGGATGGTGATTATAACCAAAAATTATTTTATTGAATTTATTTACAGTATTAAATTATATATAAAAAAATTGTTTTTGATTGTCATTCAAGTATATTTCAGAGCCATTTGAAATTCTTGAGTTAAAATGATTGATTCCAGAATAATTATACTACCTAAATTGATTTGGATAAGAAAACAGATCACTAGGTACCCTGTTTCTCAGCAATTGCGCTGTTATTTCAAAATTATAGCTCTTTGGAATTTCAATAATGGACATTGCTTTGTATTCAATTGAAATAAAGTAAACATACAACCTGAATTACAAAGTTTACATAAGTTATTTGAAGTGACAAATTGTTCTTTTTGTTTGATTACCCAATTCTTGATTGTTTTAGTGGTTAACTGACAAATCACCAGTCAACCATTAACAAATTCATCCCTAATACTGGGGTAATATGTCAGGAACATACAAGGTCAAATACAATGGATGGCGCTTAATGTAATCACAGATAAAGTTATCAATCGGTTAATATTATCGGAATTCCTGATCTGTCCGAACGTACAATATGCATTACAAATATGCCGCTTACTGTAATCAGTACATCGGTTATTGTTATCAATTTTTTCCCAAACGTAGAGACTAATTTTGTTAACTTCTAACATAAATGCCAAGCTTTGACGCTTATGAGTATGAGTCCTTTATAAATAATTTTCATTTTTGGTGTTAACAAATGTGTTACGTCTTCTGGCGGTGCCTACTTAACCAGACATAGCACAATACAGGACTCGTCACAAAACGCGCAACTCCAGCAATATCAAGACGTTATTCCAAATCCAAAAATTCCAAAAATGTATTCCACTTTTACAAAAGAATATTACCAAAATTTGCGGTTTTTAAATATTTTACACAGTAGGCTAACTTATGAACTTCACTTCTATACACATGACAAATTAATATTAAAACACATGGCCTTATTCAATTTAACTATGGAAAATGGTGCAACCAGCCACTTCAAAACTCCCAAATCTTTCAAAGGCCCAAATCTTACACGAGGTATAAATATTGCGCACAACGATAATAATACGCATTGTTACGCCTAATAGCCTCATTTATAATATTACTCCCCAGTGTATACGTATGACGGAGTGATTTCAATGTAACAAAATGTGATAACATTAAGCGGCATCCACTGTAATTCAATGCGAACTTACCAACAAGCTGTCCGAACCACCCACAATGCTCACTCCCAATCCCGCCTTCCCTTTGTTGATCTCTATCGTTGTTTCCCTCCCTGGTATTATGGGGCAGGTGAGTGGGTCACTGTTCTCCCCTCCCTCCTCCATCGTGGGAGACATCGCTGAAAGTCTGTGTCCGGAGGAGGTGATAGAAGACGTGTCTGAAGACGCAAAAGAAACATCTTCGATTTCAATGCTCTTAAAAGGTTCGATAAAAGCGACAGTCGGGAGGGTCTCGTCGTCGGCGGAAATTTCCGTCGAACTTTGCGCGGAAATGGACCCGCTGTTCGAGTTTATAATCTCGCTGAGACTAATGGACGATACGGTCCAGGATTTGGTTTTCGCGGATCGCGAGACCTCTTTCCACTGCACCTTTTCATGGTGGCTGGATTCAGAGTATTGGGAATGCGTGAGCATCGACATGGATTTCGGACGGTAGCGGATTTCGCGCTCCGATTTCGAAGTCACAAGACTTCTACGGACGACTTGTTCGGAGCTAGTGTGCACGGCGATCTGACGGTTTAACAAAGGCTTGCGTTCAGTCATGGTATCGGTAGTTTAACCATGGGTATAATGTTGGGTGACAGTCTGTTTTCATATGAAATACAAATCAAAAGGTTAAAGGTTTTTGCAAATACTTAAAAAAATCAGTTAGTTATTAATTAGAGCTTGTAATTATTTAAAATAATTAATTAAAAGTTATATTCTATACAGTTGTAACCACTAAAGTTAGTCGATATAAATATGGGTTTAAAGTAACATAAATCTAGCAGGCTCGACGATATTTTGTGTTAATTTTGTGCTGGTTTATAAAGGTAGCACTCTAAACATACATAGTTCTGCAGTGAACTCTTTTACTATGACACAGTGCATGTAACTACAAAAATCATGAACTACAGCAATACTTATTATCAGTTTATTGAATAAAATTCACAAATTCAGAATATGGTGCTGTACTGATTTATAATTGTCTGATACTGCAAATAATAGTGAAACCTCATTTTACTCTCTAAAACACATTAATAATTAATGTAATTATTATAATTATTATAAATTTAAAAAAATAGACCCCTCCTTCTAGAAATGCGTATATTACTTCTTACACAGCCTATCATTAACTATAAATACACAACAAAATAAAGTAATAAGCGGGGGAGTTTATGATAAAATTACGATTTATCTATTAAATGAACAAACAGCGGATCAAGTATTACAATAAAATAGTTTTAACTCAATAAAAGGTATATCCGACAATTTTTATTTTAGTTCATACTAAAAACACAGAAAAAAAACTGAATAAAAAGGTTTTAAAATAGTCTGTTCTCTATGCAGATATCCAGATCCAATACACTACTTTTTTTGATAAGATCAGACTAAAACTGTCCACAGATCACTGACAATAAACACGAAGTGAAAAAAAGAGTTTCAAACGGCCATAAAAGCATCACCACAGCACACCTGTAGACACAAAGAAAGCTACAAATGGTGCAAATACCTCCAACTAGCCAACGCCCATATTTGAGCTTTAAACAAACTTGAACAATAGGATAGCTTGGAAACACGCAGAGCACACCAAAGTTTACAACGCACAAACAAGGAATACACGACTATTTGCGCATTTCCTAACTTGACGACTCTACGATTGTTGACTTAACTTGGAATTTGGTTTAATTAGTTTGAACTGTCAATGGGAACAGGTGAAATTACATAATAATAGTTCACCACAAACGAATAGTTTTCCCGATTAAACTTTTAATAATTAGGTATTACAAATGTATATGTCTGGTTCCCTGATTAGTTGTATCATTGCGGAATAACCAATGGAGTGCTACTATTTATTACCCGTTGTGTTATTGGTTTAAAAAAATTAACTGAGTGGTTTGATACATTTTTAAGAGCTTCAACATGAAATTGGAACTTTGTAAAAATACGCTTTACATAATAGATACCAACAGTTATTGTTCTCTTTTATTACGCACCATACACATCTGACACACCTATTATACATAACATACGCACCTGAATTACCTACCACGCATACC
>CH003010.1:117407-178202 GCA_000149265.1 Ciona savignyi | reverse complement strand
CTTTAAAAATCAGCTGTAAATGTTATTTTTGCCAGTGGTGACGATTATGTGTATTAACATGTTACCATGTGCAAAACCATTGTGCTTTGTGCTAAATGGTGCCGCGTGCAAATGGTGCCGTGTGCAAACGTAGTGCCGTGTGAAAACGTTGTGCCATGTGAAAACGTTGTGCCGTGTGAAAACGTTGTGCCGTGTGAAAACGTTGTGCCGTGTGAAAACGTTGTGCCGTGTGAAAACACATAAAACTGTTCCTAAAAATGGCCACATCACAGGGAAATAGTGTTGCGCAACCGACACAAAGCCGCCATGAAAGATGACCGAGAAGATGCCGAGTTTTGGGCGAGAGTGGACATCACTGGGAGCATTGAGGTAGCAACGGCTGAAGAAGTCCTCCAGAGCGAAGGATCGGCTGTAAGTCCACCAGAAACTGCAAGTCCTCCGGAATCTGCTGAGTCAGCGATTCTTGATGAGTCAAATCCTAGAGCCGGTGAATATGGCCCAGTCCGGAAATCAAGTGGTTGATTAACCTTCACAACTCGACAAAATAAACTTGACACATGAACTTTCTATCTTAACCACAATCTTCACTAAATATTTCACCTTAATCTACATTTGTTAAGATTATTATAGGGTTGCGTGATAGAAAGTAGATAATGGATGGTTTAACGTTTTTTGCGAGTTTTGAAATTTTATGATTCCGTTCGTACCTCATTTGTACATTATTTCCCAGTGTTTTTGATGTATATTTTTGTATTTGTCCCACAGTGATTCGTATTCCAAGCTTCAACTGTATATTTATGCTATTTCCCTTGTACCTATAATGCCGTTCCACAGTACAATACGCGTTGAAACAGTGTCAAAAATAAACGCCACGAATAACATAGATTTCTTTAATTTCACAATACACAATATATGTTGGGTATAAAATAGCATTTATCTCAAAAGCCAAATATTACAAAAACATGTACTAAAATAGATTAAAAAGTATTAAAAAATATAAGCCGGTGAAATAGGATTGGAAATTACGGGGGCATATATTATATAACGGCCGAAAACACTCTAGATTTCATCTGTTGAATTAGATATAGAAATTACTTAGTTTTTGTTTAACACATAAACCATTGGAATCATATAGTGTACGTCAATTGTTTAAGCAACCGAACGACTAGGTAATGGTAGGATTTGATGCCGCCACCTTTTGGTTAACATTCCGATACGCTACATGTGCTAAACTACCGGAATCATTAAACCGTGTTTCACACAATTTTCAACTTTAAACCAAGATTTTACTAAACACATTAAAATACACGGACTAAAATAAATAAACAGTTTTCTAAAACTGATTTGTAGATGTAATCAAATAAAACAAAATTTAAAAAAGTCTTCGTTTTTACACCGGGGTGGGAAAACGACAGTCAATATAAAACATATATAGAACAGAATAATCCTTGGCCACAGTCTAGTTGCGAAAGTTATTACATAATGCTTAGAATTGGTAATTATTGCAATTTGTAATTTAAAGTGCACCAATGGATTAGGCAATATCTCATAAATGCGAGGTTTATGAGGCAATGTTGGCCTTTGGTGGTCAAAGTGAGATTCGAACCCCAAAAAAACCATCCGGTCTATAAATGCCGTACTAAACCAATGAGCTAAAGTGTAAATTCTTAATATTTGACACAAAATGCGGCCCACAATGTCCCAAGCAAAGCAACAATGGAAGCTGTAATCACTGTAACTGTGACTGTGCCAGTTAAGTTGACAAGAGCACCAATACCAAGTCCTGTGATAATTTGTGCCAATTGGATCATGCAGGTAACAAGGGCGCAGTCTGTTCCAATTCCTCTCTCCTGTGGGGTTCCTTTCCAGTGCTGGAGATAAAATGAATATTAGTGGGAAATATTAAGTCAACACAAAGGTGTGTGTATCATGGGGATATTTTATGCTTTATAACACAAGCAGCCGCCTGGTTTAATTCAATTTTTACACGCTTTTTGAAATAAGATGGGAATCTGGACAAGTTCGCAACCTGACCTTCTAAAAATGGTAAAAAAAAGTTTAGATGGGATAGAATATTCATGTTTATCCTCGTGAATGGGAAAACCGAGGGGGTTAATACACAGGCTATCGTCAGATCACCTCGCGCCCACCATCGGGTTACCGGAGCTATTGCAGTGTGTTGTGTATGATTCAGACATTCCTTCAATTTAGTAGAAAACCATTATTTTACTAGGTTTAGGCAATGTCCGCAAAGACACAACGAAAATAGTCGTCTTATCTAATTTACCTTGTAATTCTCATGATATTGAGCCACCAACAGGTAAGGCACTGTATACAGAGTAGCCGACATAATTCCGATGATGGAAGAGAGGCACAGCACGATGTAAACGCTTGGAACCAGCGCGACCACGAGGCAGCCGACGGAAAAGGTCAAATAGCCGAAGATGTATAGCGATCGAGGTCCGATTTTACGCATCAAAGGCTTCATCAGAACTGAATGAAAGTTGGTTAAAAATTAGTTGACATTTTGAAATATATCAAAACGATAAGCTTAGTTCAGATCTGCTTGAATTATGATCTAAGTATAGATTTAATATATTCCTAATTCCACATTTTAGTTACGTCGACATACAGAAAATATAAATCAGTTATAAATTTCAACCAATAGTAGAACATTGCTAAATCACCCTTTACAACGTCGAATTTTAAAATAGGATTATTGTACACTTACAATTATGTATTTGATAGGAGGATAAGATATTTATGTTTATCCCCGCGAATTAAAAAAACAAGGGAGTTAACACACAGGCAATAGTCAGATCACCTCGCACCACCGTCGGGTTGTCAGAGCTATTGTAGTGTGTTGTGCATGATTTACAATCTGACGATTGCCTGTGTGTTAACCCCCCTTGGTTTTCCCATTAATGCAGATAAACATGAATATCCTATCCCACTGGAAAATCTTTAATTTTTATCGACTTACAGCAGTATATGGACGACACAGCTGCGTTGATTGTGAGGCCCCAGTTTCCCACTTCCACCCCCACAGTCGGTACAAAGTTCCCAACCTTGAGTTGGTGGGTGAACGGGGATCCCCCTGCATCACAACTTGACCCACGAAGTCGGTAAAGAAGAGAGCCATGCATAGGAACGCAACCCAGCCGAATAGATGGCAGACACACAGGTTTCTAGATAATAAGTCAACCCAATTATAAACAGGGTAGTTTCTAAGTAAGAAGAGTATTCAAAGAATATGATTGGAAAATCCAATCATAAACAGGATTAGGATAGACTATATTCATGTTTTATTTGTTAGAACTCAATAATCCGCTGGGTTCAGGCAATGTCCGTAAAGTGCCTTGCCCAAGGAAATACCCGACTAGCTAGCAACCAGTTCCGAACCTGCAACCTTTCGTTGAAATGCGTTGCACCCAACCACAAAACTGAATATCTTAAAAATTAAGCTATTGCACAATGTATTGAGTGTGATTGCGATTTTCCATGAGTTTAGGCAGGACCTATTAATTCACTGGGTACGGGTGACGTCTGCCAACCCGAAGACACAACCGAATAGAGTAGCGAACAGTTTTGATCCTACAACTTTTTAACTGAAGAGGAATGCACTAACATACTTGTCTGACGGGTTAGTCTGGTGGTTTAGTGCGTGGCCTTTCAGCCGAAGGGTTTCAGGTACGAAACTGGTCTCTAGCTAGTAGGTTGTGTTCTTGGGCAAGGCATTACCGGACATTGCTTAAGCCCAGCTGATTAATGTGTTAAACTAAATTGGTTCTTCCAACATATATGTAATCTGCACAAACCTGAGATCTTTAGGCATTGAAGCAATAGATCGCATCAAACTTTTCAAACCACCAGACTCAGAATTCTCTGCTTTCGAGTCTTGAATCAACTCATTATCTGACACGGATTCTCCAATTTCTATCAAATCGAGATGATTCGCCGACAACTTTTTCTTGGAGGAAGCTTTGCTACGCAGTTCAAGCAGCTTCGACTGCATAGGATCGACCTCAGCATATGGTGAAAGCTTGACGTTGTTCATATCCTCGTTTGTAAGCGATGTACATGTCGTGTCCGATTCTTTAAGGAAAAAGGCATTTAACTTAAAACTGCTTTAATTTGTGGTATGTTTATTATGTTGATTCCAGGGGTTGAAAAAACTCAACAGGCATTTTTCAGGCTGTATGATTGAGACGTTTCAATTTGTGTAGAAACCAATAATCCACTTGGTACAGGTAATGTTTGTTAAGTGCCGTTCCCACGGACATAACCGACAAGCTAAAGACCAGTTTCGAATCTACAACCCTTAGACTAAAAGGCCATGCACTAACCCACCAAGCCATTTGGTTGGTCATATAAGATTTAACTTACTGGCAGAATTATGCAAAGATAAAATGTTTTCACAAGAAATCACAACAAATTTTTACATCCAATCTTACAATATATTTTTCTCATGCAATTTTTAAATGAAATTCTAAGAAATTATTTAATGAAATTATCTAAAATACCTGATTCGGTGCTGTAGCTTGTACTTGGGTAACTCGTCTTGTTAAACTCACTCAAAGTAGGCGCCGTTGGGAACACTGACCTCGCCTCCAGGACCTGGTTGTATTGACTCTGGGACAATTGGTTCATGTTGGACGGTGTTTGATATCTTGGTGGAAGTGGATGGGGGGTTGATTTGTACTTTTGAGATTTGAGGATGATTGATAATGTGGGTAATTCAGCCCCATGTTTCCACCATCTAGAAATGTCCCATATGAATGCCCGCTTTCAACGCGGTTGACTTTCCTAGCGACACCACGTT
Source organism: Ciona savignyi (assembly GCA_000149265.1). Taxonomy (NCBI): domain Eukaryota; kingdom Metazoa; phylum Chordata; class Ascidiacea; order Phlebobranchia; family Cionidae; genus Ciona; species Ciona savignyi. Next base: position 173,380 of record CH003010.1, on the reverse strand, counting down.
TTCGTGACGATTTATTTGAGTTCTTAGAAGCGGGTCGTTTGCGGTATTTCCGACTGTACTTAGCCAGCCCTCCAGTGTTTACTATCTTCAGCAACTTGCTGAAGTCTTTCTCCGTCACGAAACCCAGATTATTGTCCTGGGAAGAAGCCTCAAAGTCATTGAAAAGTTTGTTCCGGTTCTGCCTCATGATGTTGTACAACAAAATATCTTCTACGCTCACAGGCTTCATTAACGAGGTCTGCTTATCATGGTCGACATAGTTTCTATTGGCATCTAACACTAGCTGGCCTTCTGTCTTTTTTCGAAAGCCAGGTGAATTGCCGGGACTAAAATCATCGTTGTTTTTGTTTTTCAGTTTACTCTTGGTGGGTTGCTTTTTCTACAAAATAGAAATTGGTATAATTTTCAGAAATTTAAGAATTAAAATTTTCTCTAAATTTTTCTTTGAAGTTTTTCTGAAATGAAAATGTGATCAGATACAAATTTGCCATTTTTACCCACAGGAACATGATACCCTCACAAAATCAAATTTTACCAGTATGACCACCTTATTACTGGTCAATGTTTAAATATCCTAGAAACACTGCCAATATAAAGTAGTATAGCAAGTAGGTTACACTCATATTGTGTTTAATGTATTTGTTGCGTCAAACACACAAATTGATCTGGTATTAAGGTAAGCTATACTGGTGAAATATTTCCAATACCAACCATCCGTAGCATCTTTAATGGATAGGATATTCATGTTTATCCCCGTGAATGGGAAAACCGAGAGGGTTAACACACGAGCAATCGTCAGATCACCTCGCGTGTACCGTCGGGTTACCGGAGCTATTGAAGTTTGTTGTGTATGATTCACACGTTCCTTCACTTTGGTAGAACCCATTAATCCGCTGGGTTCAGGCAATGTCCGTTAAGTGCCTTGCCCAAGGACACAACAGACTAGCAAGCGAACAGTTTCGCACCTGCAAACTTTCGATTGAAACTAGACCAGCCGGCCGGACATAAATGATAACCTACAGTTTTGTGAGGTACAGTAAAGCAACCTTTAAGAATATCAGGATTGATAGTATACTTAGGTTACAATTTATGGTATTCAGTAAAATATATGTGGGATAGGAAATTATATTCATGTTTATCCCCTTGAATAAGAATGTAAAGGACGTTATAACACGGGCAATCGTTAAATTATCTCGCGTCCACCATAGGGTCAAGAGCTATTTAAGTGTGTTGTATATGATTGATATGTTTCTTCAATTTGGGAGAACGCATTAATCCGCTAGATTTAAGCAATATCCGTTATGTGCCTTGCCCAAGGACACAATCCACTAGCTAGCAACCAGTTTTGAACCTACAAACCTTCGGTTGCAATGCGATACCCACCAAGCTATTTGGTCAGATATTGTAACATCTAACATAATAACCTTTAGTTTTGTGAGCTAGACTGAAGTATATCAGGATAGTATACTTATGTTACTGATGATTATCATTAAAATACTGTTGTTCTTACCATTGGGTTGCTTTCAGGGATACTAGTGAGATTGAGGACGCATGTTGTTATAAACACCACGGCTGCTGCAGTATAGATCACTTGTCGATCTGTGGGGAACCACAGCCCCAATGGGGTTCCACTGGTCCACGCGACCCCACCACTGGCATACCCGAACGCACCACCGGCCCCTGATAAGATAGTGGGTGAATTGAAACCATTTTATTGTTAAATAATCATTTAATAACACCCCTCTATCACTGCTTATTAGGATATTTTAAACCGATTTTTCCCGTTCAGCTGAATTTTAAGTTCAGAAGTCCATGTTTTTTTTATATAGAATCCGTAGGGGCTAAGATGAATTGTGCACGCTAATAATTCAGTCGTATGCCAAATAATTTAATTTTATAATCTACGTTTTAATAAATGGCATTTTTTTCCTTCTTTCTGTTCTATAACTATGGTGAAAAGGAATTCTTTGTTTCTTTGAACCAAACAAGCCTAAAATAAATAGTATCATTTAGGCCATTTTAGCCCATATCGAATATATCAACTACATTTAGTTTTTCAAAGACAAATACATCTCAGTAAGGATGGAACACAAAGTTTTTATTTAAACCTTTTTAAATGATCAAATAGCTGGAAACTGGTTTCAATACCACCATCTTCCTCACCTAACTTGCGCTAATAACAGACACCATGTAACTTTGCCCTATATACACAGCGTACCTTAACGGATAACTAAATGACCAACAAAATGTCTGATAGATTTGTATGCTGGTTAAGTGCGTCGCCTTTTAGCCGAAGAGTTGAATATTCCAAACTAGTAACTAACCAGTCGGTTTTGTCCTTGGGCAAGGTACTTAACGGACATTGCATGAACCCAGCAAAGTTAATGTCTTCTATTAAAATAAAAAAAAACGCTTGAATCATACACAACACCACTTGCAATAGCTTCGGTAACCCTTACGAATGGGCGCGAGGTGATCTGATAATTGCCTATGTGCTAACAGTCTTAACACCGCTTATGTTCTCTTATTAACGGAGATAAACATAATTATATCTTATTCTATCCTAACTAAAAAAATCAGCAAGATGCTGACTTTGCTGCTAACAACAGTGTTAATAAATGAAATGCTAAAATTTTGTGTGGACAATACCCCGCCGAAAAAACAACTGAAGAAACTAGTTACCGGTGAACACAGCTTGATAGAACAAATTGATCTTTGTGTCTTCTTCATCACATACGTCCATGGCGTAAGCCCGGATCGGTCCTTCGATGAAATCTGCGCTGAAATCGAACAACACAACCCCCACTATTGTCACCGTGATCGCAGCAATTATCATTGATCTGGAAATTAAATAACGATGTTTTCTAAAACCATTGGTTTAATATGTTGATATTTTTGTTTTACAGCCAAGTTAGTAGGAAGATAATGTTTTAAATCAGTGCTGGCCAACATCTCGTGTGTTAAACCCCTTGGTTTTCCTATTCAAGTAGATCAACATGAATATCGTATTTCTTTTACATTCTCTTTAGTAACCTGATAGTGGGTGTAGGGTAATCTGACTATTGACCGTGTGGTAACCTCCTTAACATATTCCACAGAAATAAAACATACATCCTGTCATTTACCTTGGATCTGCAGTTCTTCTTCCGTTTATATTCGTGTCAAAATGCGAAACAATTTGTTCCCCGTTCAGGAAAAGAGTCATTCCTAGGATCAGTAGAATGGAAAGTGCTAGAATGAAGGGTCTTCTTCGTCCCCATCGACATTTGCACCTAAGAATAAACCAATGAGTATTACACAACATATGCCATGTATATATATATATAGCTGTGAGTTTTTTAATTAAACATTTTTGTCTGATTTGTTACTTTGTACACAAGCTGTAAAACTGTCAATCGAAAGTTCATGATTTACTTTGCACTTCAGAACCCAAATGGGGACTCAACATATTATTATTTCACTCATATTCACAACTTTACAATCCATAATGGATAATGGTGCACAAGGTAAAGAGCTAAGTCATAATAAGTCAAAATGAGTCAAAAGTTAAAGTGACTGATCTTAGTTTAGGAAGTAATCTTGCATTTTTTCAGCACCAAAAAAAACATGAGTATCCTACCCAGAGGAATCTATTTGGCTATGGTACTTTATAAACGGATAGACATCAATATAACATTATACAAGCGAATTCAAATCTATCCAACCTAAACCCAGGGGATTAATGGGTTTTACCAAATTAAAGAAATGTATAAATTATGGACAATACACTGCAGTAGCTCTGGTAATCAAACTGTGGTCTTGAGGTTACTTAGGATAAACAAATATCCTATCCGAAATTGTACTACCTGTCGCTAAGATTCCCAACAATTGGCTGCAACACGAAGCCAAGTATGGGGCTGATGACCCAAACCAAGCTGTACAGATTCGATGGCAAACCGATGCTCAGAAGGATTGGGGTTGTTAAACCTGCTTCCACGGCGTAGCAGAACTCTCGTCCGAACATAATCGCGCTGTTCATAAACATCTGGCATTTGCTGCGCTTGGGAGGGATAACGGTTCGTCTTGAAGATCGGCTGAATGCTGAGAAAGCTGAGATGGTGGAGACAGGAACTGAGCATATTGAGTTTGATCTGTGGTTTCGTTTACGCCGTCGACGTGGTTGATTCATAGCGACCATATCGTTCTGTGGTTCCGTGTTTTGAACAACGTAACTTGACATGGCAGTGTTGGTTGCAGTTTGGTAGCTTTTCGCTTGTACAGCAACGTTGGGTGGAATTTCCAACTTAATCTCTTTCACTCCCTGTGCTAATACTGATGTTCCTGGGCTGTACGAATCAACAGCCTCTTCGACTTCAAAAACTCGTTTTCCGACTTTGACCTTCCTTGTTTTTCGGACAGTTGGTTCCTGTAGCGATTCCATGGGATATAACGAAGTGAAATCACCCTGCTCTGCCCCTGTGGCATAAAACTCACTCCCATCGTTGTCAACTTCGTAACTGCCTGCTGAATGGCCTGCATTTGCGTCATCATAATCAACGACCTGTGTTGGCATCTTTCCTCTTGGCAACCACCTAAACTAAATAGTACAGAACAGAACACAACACCCATACTTGTTTAACGTTTGGCTTTTATATAATTTCAGTAGTGTGAAAAAGTTTGGTTGTATAATCTGTAATCCTGGTTTAATTGACTTTTCATTAATATGTGGAAGGAAATGTACTTCCTCTAGCATAAAGTCTCTTCACCAACTATAATCCTATTAATCCTACGAGGTCCATTGTGCTATTATCACGTGCATGCGTAATACATGACGTAGTCGGGTCAATCGGAGTTACGAGGATATGTATTTATATTATATGTGTGTAGAAGTTAATTATTGAACTGGTTCGAATGCTGAAGTGTAATTACAAACAATCACTTACGGTTCGGTACAGGTTAGGTGAAACACCGACAAATTTCCCTATTTAAAGGGGAACTGAAGTCAATTTTAAGAATATCTTAATAAATGGAAAAAAATACGCTGATTTCAAAAATCAAATCAGTTTCTTCCAATATTGTTTTGTTAATGAGTTATGAGCAAATATGCATTTCATTTTATGTTAGGGGATTTCCCGTATTACGTCATTGACGTTGTTGAGATTTCGTGCCTATATGCATTGTATACAATCATGTGCCAGTTTAGAGGTGAGTTAGTAAAAGAAGCGCCTGCAGAAGCGTTGTATTTTCGTTTTTTTTATGAAGACTTAGCATAACACTTGTCATATAGCCTTACTGAACCAATGTACATGGTGACAGCTTACTGTAAGCGTGGTCATTAAGGCCTGCACGGTCCTGGACCTAAGCTGAATGCCGAGGTATACAGGTCTCGTATTTAAATGACTTTAGAATAATAAGTCTTAGCAATTTATATCATAAATCATAAAAGTGAAGACAGAACAAGAAAACTAGAACAGAATGCATTAAACTGTAACTGCCAGCAATTTATAGAAATAAACCAGCCATCAAGCAAAGGCTAGACTATGCGGTGGGAAAAGCCTATTTCTTTCATGGTTTACCTTGGCTGTTTGTATAATGTTTTGCTGTTGTGTATGTGGTGCATTTAATATCTGCTGTTATTGAAACTGAGCATTAGCCTACTGGTTGAGAATACCACTTATTGCATAAACCAGTTAACTAATCCACAGTAGCCAATGTGTAGTCCGACAATAAGTACACAGCAAGCACTCAGATGCGTAAGTGAAGAATATATATAATAGATCTCTACTTAACTACACACTTTTCCAATTTTAGTTCTTTTTATTAGATATTGTAAAATGCCTAAAGTTAAGCCACTGAGAAGAAAGGAAGAGTGATTGGAGCATATTGTTTTGCTTCAGGATGTAGAAATTCCTATTACAGCACACGAAATTCCAATCCACCTGTACTCTTTCATCGATTTCCTCACAACGACAAAAAACGGATAAAGCAATGGATACAACAATGCAAGCGTTCTAAACTACCTGGAAAAAGAACCGCAGTGTGTAGTGCACATATTTGTGACAAGGATTATCATAGTAAAATTGTATTTGACTCCAATGAAGTGGCCAAGATGATAAAAACAAACCGCTTGGTGAAAAATACAGTTGCAACCATTTTTAATTTTTCTGATTATGATTTTAAACATAGTGATCAACCCAGTACATCAAGTGCAACTTCAAGAACTTCTTTATCCAAGCAGATAATTGAAAAATAAGGGCTTTTAATAATGCAAGTCCAGTCTGGCGTTATTTTGTGCACAAATGCATGTACATTCATGCAGCATAAACATTCTTGCGGTGTGTCCATAAGAATACATTTTTTTGCAACCGCACCAAGTCATGTCAATAGGTAATGTTTCTAAATAAACATTTTCTTCTATGGGGCTTGCATCTTCAGAGATACTTTCAGACGTTTTCCTTGGTTTAAACGCATATGACTGAATTTGTGTTGTTTTATTTTGTACAATAAAATTCTTTCATCCATGCCAGAATGCTGAAAACTGTCATCCATTTTAGTGTTACAACATTAACTTAAATTTACCCTAGAAATAAAGAAAACAAAAGAAATTTGTTAAAACTTCTATGCATATGTATACCAAATCTCTCACACTCTCAGTTTGTAGCCTAGGGGTTGATAATAACATTGCTAGTCTACGTTGCAGATTATGGCTATATATTGAAAAGCAACAATCATGAAAGAAATAGGCTGTTCCCGCACTGCATAGTCTGATCTTTGATTGATGGCTGGTTTATTTCTATAAATTGTTGGCAGTTACAGTTTACTGCCTCCTGTTCTAGTTTTCTTGTTCTGTCTTCACTTCTATGATTTATGATATAAATTGCTAAGACTTATTATTCTAAAGTCATTTAAATACGAGACCTGTATACCTCAGCATTCAGCTTAGGATCCGGGACCGTGCAGGCCTTAATGACCACGCTTAAAGTAAGCTGTCACCATGTACATTGGTTCAGTAAGGCTATATGACAAGTGTTATGCTAAGTCTCCATAAAAAAACGAAAATTCAACGCTCCTGCAGGCGCTTCTGTTACTAATTCACCTCTAAACTGGCACATGATTGTGTACAATGCATATAGACCAAATTTCAGACACGCTTGAGTGAACACTGCGCGCGCAGACTGTTAGGCAAAACAATTACCGGCCACTGTTGATAGTTACCGATTTTTGAACATAGTTACCGATTTTTGAACATAGTTACCGATTTTTAAAAATGCCGAGAAGTTGTTGTGCAGTTGGTTGTACCAACAGACACCAAAAAGACTCGAATGTAAAATACTACAGAATACCGTCAGGAAAATCACCGTTTGAACTAAATAGAAGACAACTTTGGTTACAAGCTATAAAAAGAGAAAACTGGAAAGAAAATGAAATAAAAAATGCCACTTTATGCAGTCAACACTTTATATCAGGTTTATTTTACTTTGCAATTTCTTGTGTGTACTGTGCTAAAGTAGGTACACTTATGTTTTCCTCAAACCTTAGCCAAGCGTACCGCATGCATGATATTAACAGGCCTTAAAAATATCTTACTGGTACCAGTACTTAAAAGTCAGTAAGACTACAGAACTTTCTTTATTGATTAGTAATGTACTATTAACCTATAGGCTTATATTTATTTTCCTTTCTATTAGGAGAACGATCCAACGATCCAGCCAGTCCGGACTTTGTTCCAAGTTTATTTGCATATACCAACAGTAGTGACAAGGGTGAAGAAAAAATACAACGATTTAAACGGTAAGTTATCTAAATAATGATAAGCATAAACGAATAAATAAATGTTTATTTTAACAAAGATTGCCAAAATAATTTTAAACTGATTTCTAGACATGCTAAAAGAGAGAGTTATCCGGCTGGTAAATTGGCCAAAATGGATGATATTCCGGTTGAGAAAGCATCCTCTTCAACAGGTATTTAGTATAAAACACGTAAATACTTTTTTAAATAGTTAACATGTAAATACTTTTAGCTGTGAGAGTTGAAGATGATGAAACAAGCCTGCTTCATTTGGACATTTGTAATTTAAAAAAAGAAATTGAAAAATTAAAGAAACAAAACGAAATGTTAAATAATTCAGCTGATATGGTAAAATTTAGTTTTCGGTCTATTAAGTCTGATTTAAAACGGATAAAGTTTTTTACTGGTTTAGATAATTGTGAAGTTTTTATGTGGGTACTTCAAATTTGCAAACAGCACATATCAACTGTCAGTAGCAGTTTATCATGGGAGGATCATCTTTTGATTGTTTTAATGAAAATACGACTGGGAAGTTTAAATTTGGATCTTGCTACTCGTTTTTCTATTCCTGTTGCTTATGTGTCTTCTATTTACAAAATGTGGATACCAGTTCTTTCCAGTGTTATGTCCAATTTAGTTGTATGGCCTAGTCGATTGGCTGCTAGACAGCACTTGCCAGAATGCTTTAAAATCAAATTTCATAATTGTCGTTGTATAATTGATTGCACAGAAATTTTTATAGAAAGACCAAGTAATCTTACTGCTCGCTCTCAAACATGGTCAAATTACAAGCATCATAACACTGTGAAGTATCTAATTGGCATTACACCAACTGGGTCCATTTGTTTTCTGTCTAAAGGTGCGGGAGGGCGAATGTCGGATAAAGAAATAACCATACAATCTGGCTTCATTGAAAAATTAGAACGGGGTGATCAAATTTTAGCAGATAGGGGATTTTTGATATCACATGAAGTCGCAACTGTGGGGGCTCATTTAATTATGCCAAGTTTCACAAAAAATAAAAAGCAATTATCCAAAAGGGAGGTAGACTCGTCAAGGCAGATAGCCCGAGCACGCATTCATGTGGAAAGGGTTATTGGCAAACTTAAACAGAATCGTATTCTACAATCGATAATACCTATCAGCATGATAAAGCAACTTGATGACATTATGATGATTGCTGCTGGAATTACTAATCTGCATAAATCTATTGTTCCTTTGTAGCCTAAATGTATTATTATATGTTGTTTCAGCAAAAAAAAAAAAAGCAACATAACACTGTTCATTTTGAGGCGTTTCAGGCGGTATTTATTCCATTTTCTAATAAATTTGATTGAAAATGGAATAAAGTACTTTCTGAAATGTCTCAAAATGAACAGTGTTGTTGGCCTTTCCTTTTTTTGCTTAGACTACCTTACAAATCCTTGCTACACAGAAATGTTGTTGTTTTAAGTTGTATAGTTCTGCTTATTTTACATATTTTGTTTTTATACCGTACTGTGCCTATATCTTAAAAATAAAAATGCCAACATGTTTTAGTTATTGTCAATTTAATAAAAACGCATCAAAAAACATCAAGCAATAAATCAAAACAATCCATTACTCGGCTGAACAACCGCTGCAGACCCATTTGCCAACTGGTGCCCTTTTTAAGCCTACACAGCAATAATGAAACCACTCGAATGCACAATTTTCTGCCTCACAACCTATCATTTTGCCAAACCCTGGTCGTCTGCAGTGACAATAAATCTTTCCTTCATCAATATTTTCCCCCTTTCTGGTCAAAACTTCGGGTAAAACATTGCTTACATAGAAAGTGGTGCACTTACTAAAAATTTCATTTATATATACTTCATCTCGCTCTATTCTGGATACATGGAAATCTCCTGTACACCATACAACAAAATCACAATAATTAGCTTTACAAATCATCATTTGACCCTGAATTTGTGTGTAGTAAGAATGGGTCCTTTTTAGCTCAAGGTTTTCATCTAAGCAGAATAACTTGCTCAACTTAACAGCTTCAATGATGCTCATATTACAACTAGTAAAGGGACACTTAATTTCCAGTACACCCTTACCACAGCAATTACAGTTAACAATACCATCAGGAGAAGCACCTAAATATACACATGCTGGGCTTACATTAAGCCCAGAAAGGGTACACGAAAAATTATTGTGATGTAATTTGATTTGATTAAAATATTTCACACGGGCTTCACTTTCATGCTCAATTCCCCATTTCATTGCACTTGTACACACGCCAGAGCTATAACCCATAACATCTCGAACAACTTGAACTGGATTAGTACCTTCCTTCATTTTGACAATTCTGTGCATATTACTTGCAGTGATTCGGCCAAATCGGTGTTCATGCCATGCTGAACTATCTGCTTGCTCTCTGGTTATCTTTTCCAAATGTAATAATTGCTCTGGTGTGTATAGGCTGGATATATCCTTGAAAACCTCAGCACATTTATTTTTTAACTGTTCAATTGGCATATCTTGATTTCTTATATTAAATAAATATGTGAGTGGCTCAACAATCCTCAAACCTCTGTACTGTACTATTACTTTCATTGCATGATCTTTCCTGTAATATGGTAGGTAAGTAAATAAGGTGCACCAATAAAATAAGCATTTCACAAAACATAAAAAAATCATACACTTACCGGTACCGGTAGTCCACGAAATAAACATTTGCTTTTAGCACTATATATATATTTATATATACATTTTTACCATGCAAGTGAACACAACAGCACTTTTCTGGATTTTCCTTAGACAAGCCCAATCATTAGACGAAAAATTGATTACAGGTCTTTGTTTTGCAGGAGTAGCTTGATTTTCCATACAAATTGAATCACGTTTTGGTTTTTTAAAATTGATGTCCTCTAAAAATGCGGGTGCAGTCTAAAATAACATTGTGTTAATGAGCAATACAAATACTACTGTACTGATATTTAAAAATTGTAAGTTAGTATAACGCTACATATTTAAGCAATTGGAATTTTCAAGTAATGTGTATATAATATATATAGGTATAAACTATATATCATGTACCAAGTACCTTAGATGGTTTAACAACATTCCAAGTGCATCCTTTACTTGTTGAAGCCACTTCTGTCAACCCCATACGCACAGCTGCTTCGACAGTATACATTATTGCTGCGACATGGGAACAAGCTGATCCAAGTCTAAACGAAATGTTGAAACATAGTTAAAAAAAGAAAGCTATGTGTCACCTATAATTAAAATCAATGGTGAGAAATTAGCTTACCCTGCCATACAAGTGCAGTTTGCAGTGAGGATTGTTGTATTTTCCTTATGTAAACATATCCAGGCATCATACATTTTGTCACTTCGCTGACTTGGCCGAACAAAAGATCTAATGAAGCAGTACTTGCACTGTTCATTTACATTGTGATAAAAACATTTTTGTACGTGACCACAGGTAAAAAAATTAAACGCTTCCAATGATTTCTTTGCTTTTAATGACTCATGGGTGTATTCACTGGGTGTTTCAATAAGGTAGGTATACATATCGGAATAGTGCATATTTGGCCATGCTTCAAGAGAATCAGTCCATTCATTTTGGGGCAATTCATATGGATCTGGTAGCTGTATGCCATCACTGGTTAACAATTTTTTGAGGTAGTGTAGCCGATCAGTAGATGACAAAACTTTAAAATATTCAGACATATCAAAGAAAATATATTTTATTACCGGTAATCTGTGCTAAACTCTGTTATAAATACAGCTGTCAGAGAACTTTATAGTGTAGGCCTACGACCGACGAGATATACTTTTAAGTTTAAGGTACTCTTTACAACTAACAAATCTGATATAAACTGACTTAATAACCAACTAGTCTTACAGGTGATAAGTGTTTAACTTCCACGAAAACGAATTACTATTAGCCGTATCATAACATCAACATCGTCATTGTGCAGTTTTAACCTTTGCCGTACGTTGTTGTTTTGCCTAACAGTATGCGCGCGCATCGCCATTGTGACGTAGTGACAAATTCGGTCTATAGGCACGAAATCTCAACAACGTCAATGACGTAATACGGGAAATCCCCTAACATAAAATGAAATGCATATTTGCTCATAACTCTTTAACAAAAAATTATTGGAAGAAACTGATTTGATTTTTAAAATCAGCGTATTTTTTTCCATTTATTAAGCTATTCTTAAAATCGACTTCAGTTCCCCTTTAAATATTTTCGATTTTTACCCAAGTCACCGACGTAGGATTTAGAAATCTTTTTACGTTTCGTCAGTTTTATTGCACAACTGCAATATTAGGAAAAAATCCGGAAAAATACAACATTTTTACATAAATACGTGTAGATAAATTCCAAATCTACTTAAAGCATATCGCTGACCGTCTTCAATTTTACAAATATCTTTTACAAAAATAGCGACTCGGGTTAAAGTGTTTTCTATTACTAAACTGAAAGTACACAACTGATATATTAATGCCTGTACTATATGATAAAAATACTTCGTGTGGTTGGTGTTTGCGATAATATTAAATTAAGAAACGATGACTGACCATCGGCCTTCCTGTCTCGTTGTCTGCAGCAGCCACAAAGAAGGTAATTTTAATTCTGTTTTAATTAATATATCATTTCCTCTGTTTGAGCATCTTAAAATTTTTGGCCGAATAGCTTAGTTGGTTATTGCGTCATGCAGGATAGGATATTCATGTTTATCCTCGTGAATGGAAAAACCAAGGGCATTCACACACAGACAATCGTCTAATCACCTCATGCACATCGTCGGGTTACCAGAGATATTACAGTTTGTTGTATATGATAAACACGTTCCTCTAATTTGGTAGAACCCATTATTCCGCTTGGTTCAGGCAATGTCCGTAGAGTTCCTTGCCCAAGGACACAACCGAAAAGCTAGCGACTACTTTCGAACATGCAACCGTTTGATTGAAAAGCGACTCAACCGCCAGACTAACCGGCTGGACATTTTCAGCCAAAGATTACGAGTGAAAATGGTTGCAATCTAGTCAATTGTGTTCATTAGCAAGGCACTAAATCTTTCTTAACAGTCTTGTCATTTGCAGGGGTTTGTGCTCAGTCCTTTATCCATGCTTTTACCCTAACCAATTCTGCTTTTACTTTGGCTATTGCAACGCCTCAGGTAATGAACTTTTACCAAGTAAAGCTTTTACTTGATTTTAATTAAATCAATTTAATAAAATTAACACTTCATATATACACTGTGGTGTAAATATATATATTTAGAATATGGTTTATTCTTTTGGATCATTTAGGCAACCCTCAGATTACCTTTTGCCCAATGTAGATTTACGGATATTGCAGTGAGTTGTATATGAATAAAATATTGTTGTTTTTAAATGAACTTATTTATCCTCTGGGTACAAACATTGTCAGCTAACCCAAGCAGACAACCGACTAGTTTTAATCCTGCAACCCTTCGGCTTAAAGATGACTTAATTGAAAAAGTTATTATATTTATTGTAATTAATTGATTAATTGGTTGAAAAGTAATGTTCTCTTATGCTGTGTACACAATTACCCAGGGCATTCCAATTGATTTCGTGAATGTTGACGACACTAATCGACGTTGGATTTCCGATTTCCGGGGTAAAAGTTACGCTTCACCGATGAAACTTGAATCTGTTGACCCTTCACGCTTCGCCGCACTCTTGATTCCGAGTTCTCCCGGGGCTTTGTACGATCTCGCGTCACATGATACCATGATGCACATCGTGAGACATTTCATGGATGAACGAAGTGGGTCATATGATTGGATAGGTTATAGAGGATATGATATTAGTTTTAGTTCAGTCTATTTTTTGTTTTCACGATGAAAACATAAAGCAGCACTATTTAATAAAAATTTGGATAACGGGAAAATATTAGGATATGATATTAATGTGTATAACCATAAATTGGAAAACGCAAAGGGTTTTCCACACAGGTAATCATCAGATCACCTCACACCCACCGTCGGATTACCTAAGCTATTGTAGTGTGTTGTATATGATTTACACGTTCCCTTAATTTAGTAGAACAAAATATTCTGCTTGGTTCAGGCAATGTCTGTTGAGTGCCTTGCCCAAGGACATTTCCTTTTGACCACTGTCAGGTTTCTATAGCTCTAGCAGTGTGAAAATGAATAAGATGCTTTAAATTTTTTTGGTTAAAGCAATTTATTTACTAGGTTCAGGCAACATCTGCAAAGTGTCTTGGCTAACCAACCAACTAGCTTTTGTAGTTTTGATTCTGTAACCTTCTGGCTGATAAGTTGGGTCAAAAAACAGTGTTATTTACCTTCTTATTAATGTAAAAATTAAGCGAAAACATAAACTGATCTATAATTGATGACCCATGTTTTTTTAGAACCAGTTTGCACTGTTGGTTATGGAGCTGCTGCATTAACAGCTGGGAAACTGACTAATATAGGTTGGTGTTGTGAAGGATACAGCCTTACTGGGCCATCCGTGTATGAAATGGTCCAACTGAAGAACTTCTCTACCATCCCAATTGTGTTTGAGGATTATGCAAAGGATAATTTGGCATCCTACACAGGTTTGTATTGTCTGTATGGTGCTAATCTTCGTGTGGTAAAATCTTTATAAATAATAGGTTAGGATATTCATGCCTGTGAATGGGCAAAGGCAATGGGAGTTAACAGACAGGCAATCGTCAGATCACCTTTCACCTACCATTGATTATTGTAGTTATTGCAGTGATTAGGGCATTTCTTTAACATTGGTATCTATTAGCTCATTGAAATTGATTGCCTGAAGCGCAAAGGCATTGCCTCAGACATAGAGAACAGTCAAGACAGTTGTTTGTTTCATTATAGTGCCATACAGTTGCGCTCTGGCTTTTAAGAATCAACCGCCCGACTGCAAGCCTGCATGTGTGGACCAAGAATATTAGAATGTTACCCATTCAGTTATTACTAGCACCACTCATGCCAATGCATTGTTATTACTCACTACGGTGTAATAATTTTGTTTTAAACATTTATTTTTGCAATTATTTTTTATGTAATTTTTATTAATTTTTTTTTAATTTTTTTATGTAGGTTTGGCAGGGTGCCTCTGAATACTACAGAATCGCTTGGAGCGCTTCGACAGCTTGGATCGCTTAGATTGCTATGGAAAGTAATTCTAACCCTGTCCCAAACACTAATCTCAACCCCAGAACTACATTTAAACCCCAACCCTAACATTAATATCATCTTTAATTCGATCCAAGCCCTCCAAGTGGTCCTGTAGTATTCAAAAGGTACTGGGTTTGGCAGCCACATCTTACTATACCTAAGTAATTAATTAATTGGATTTTAGATGATTGTCGTTTTGGCGTTTTTTAAGTTTTCCAAATTTTTATCAAAGGTCATGCTTCCTGTTTTCATCATAGAAACAAAAAATAAACTAAACAATAACTACAAAACTAATGATGCGTTTTATTACAGCGAGCACTCCGGACAGCGTACACGTGGTTATTGATCGAAATTTAATCACCGGCCAAAATTCTCAGTCAACTTTAACTGCCGTTCAAAACCTAATTCTTGCATGCAATGCTCGGTGATATTATCAATTATTCTCTATTCGCTGGATGTCAGTTTTCATATTGATGATTTAAGTGAAAAATCATCTTTTTAAAAAAATCCTACTAATGAGATGTTTTGGTGTTTTATTGTCCCTAATCACATTGTATAATTTTTTTATTGCGCCAAAGCCCAAAGTATTAAACCTATGGTTTAAAATTTTCTAGTTTGGAACTTTGATTTTATAGTTTGGAACTGTTGTTTAAATTTTGCTTCAACTTGTAGCAACGAGAGCTAATATTATGTAAAATAATTTTTCGTTACAATGCCATTTGCCCTATTTTATTATCACAATCGTGCAATTGTTACTTACACCTTACTACACGGATGTATTCTGTTTGTTGTTCCAGATTTGCCCCTTTTCATACAAAGTGTCAGGTGCGCTATTGCATATGTATGACTGTTTGAGATATTAATGTTCATGAATTAAAAAAAATGTATGGATTATTCTAGGGAAGGGTATTCATTCAGTTGTTGGAAAAACACAATCGTTATCACACAGTGTAAGATTACCTTGCGTTCACCGTCAGGTTACCAGAGTAACTTTAGTTTGTTGCATTAGTTTCTACTCTTAGCCAATAAGGATAATTTAGTGATTGTCCGTGCGCTAGTGCCTAAATCACATATTTATGGGATCAAAATGAATATACAATCCTAAGACTAGCACACAGTAAAAAGTTAACAAACCACGCTTTACTGATACAATTTTCATGAAAAAAACTCGCTAATATTACCACAATCTTTGGGGTCATTAGGCTCCCAACCGTATATTGTTGCTTTTGCAAAAAGTAACAAATTAATATTGTCCAGCATGCTAGTCTGGCAGTTAAGTGCGTCGCATTTCAATCAAAAGGTTGCAAATACGAAACTGGTCGCTAGCTAGTCGGTTGTGTCCTTAGGCAAGGCACTTTATTGACATTTCCTGAACCCGTAACCCAACGGTGATCTGACGATATCCCTTGTGTTAACCCCCTTGGTTTTCCCATTTACGGGAAGAAACATGGATATCCTATCCTATGAACAAATCTAATATGACCACAATCTTGTTTTCAAGTCTCATTTTTATTTCCATTTTTAATTCACAAATCTCATTTTTATTTCCATATTTTTAATTCACACATTAAGATCCTTAAGTTCCCAAACTGGAACAAACAACAAATCCTTCCAAAAAATGAAAACTAAATTTTCTCTAGTGGATAAAAGTTATGGGGGTAGGGGGTTCAGCCCCTTAGCTCACAGCTGATTCCCCCGAAATTGGCAGCGCAGAGACACTTGCACACTTTCCCATCATTAACCACGATCAGTTGGCCGTAGTTGAAACAACTGCTCGGACATTTCGCATAATCGTACCTCGAGAGATAGAACCGGATGGCTCTGTTCATGTTAAGCTTCTTCGAAACATCATTGAAGACAGCGGATAAAGGAGAGAGCTACGGGGGAAGTAAATAGTTTAGTTTTCATTTTTGCCGAGGTATGAAATACAAATCCCGTTACTATGCCACCTGTCAGGTAAAGTAGCATAGAGGGTTAGTAAAACACCTATAGTTAAAGTGGTGTAGTTACAAGATTGGTATAGTAACAAGGGTTTGTAAAACACCTACAGTAATCTAAAAGTGGTATAGTTACAAGATTGGAATAGTAAAAGCAAATCACAGCACAGGAAAAATGTGTTAACCCCCTTGATTTTCCCATTCACGGGGATAAGCATGAATATCCTATCCTATCCATGGGCAACATATGGCCCATGAAATAATTTGACCAGACTGTATCTAACCATACCATAACCTATAATTTAGATATTGAATACTATGCATGTAATAATCCGGCCCACCAAGAACTTTATTTTCCCACATCTGGCCCGCCGACTAGAGAAGTTGCTCGCCCCTGAACTAGTAGATGACCAGTTATACTTAGAGTGAAAAAACGTATACAACTAACTTTAATGGCTCTGGTAACCTAAACAGTGGGTAGGAGGTAGTCCAATGATTGCTGTATAATAAACATACGTGTGTGTGATCTGGTAAGTGAATATTGCTGTTATTTTATTCTTACCGTATATCGAACAACGGCAGGGTTTTGTTTCAATGAATTGACCCACGCTTCAAAGTTCTTTTTCGATTTCGAATTGAAGCTCAACGAGGCAGCTGTGCCAGAAGTTCCCCCTCGCACATTTGACACGACCTCAGTTGCCGCATTTGTGAAGCTTCCTGTGAGGGTTTGGTTGGGGATGCACAATATAGAATTTCGGAACTTTGAGATTCGAATCTCTAAGGATTTAAATCTTTACAAGCAATTGATAAGAATAGTTAGGATTAGAAATTCTAAATGTAAAGCCTTTTTGTAAGGGTTAGGTATTGTTTGAATTTGAACTTAAAGAGATACTTTTGGAAGTTTCTTTTCCCAGTTTTTCATCAAAGTCAGTTTAGTTTATTATTTCTATGATAAAAACACAAAGCAGGACCTTTAAAAAAATATGGGAACGGGAAAAAACGGCAAAATGACAGTTGTTAAAACACACATAACATCCAATAGGTATTAACTTTCTGTATAGTCGGTGCCAAATCTGACATATAAATAAATAAAACTGAAAAAAATAAAGTTTATTTCAAAATCATAAACCCGTTCCCACCTGCGTGTTTGCGCGATAAAGAGTTGGAGGAGCATCTACTGCTTCCACCTCCTAACCCTATGCCCAGGAATGCTATGGAAGCTTCGATACTGAGGCAACTCTGCTGTTGGGATTCCGTGAGTCCTATATGCAAATTAGTTAATTATGCAAATTAGTTATTGAAAGATTTAAAGTAGTTAATTATGCAAATTAGTTAATTGAAAGATTCAAAGTAGTTAATTATGCAAATTAGTTAATTGAAAGACTCAAAGTAGTTAATTATGCAAATTAGGTTATTGAAAGACTCAAAGTAGTTAATTATGCAAATTAGTTATTGAAAGATTCAAAGTAGTTAATTATGCAAATTAGTTATTGAAAGATTCAAAGTAGTTAATTATGCAAATTAGTTAATTGAAAGATTCAAAGTAGTTAATTATGCAAATTATTTAATTGAAATATTAAAATTAGTTGACTAAAAACAGGAAATTCTTTAATATTGAAGTGCTTTACAGTAGGGAGTATTAATTTTGAATAAGTTCTTTATTAATATGGTAGTTCAGGCAAATTTACATATATCCTGCTCTACAGTCGAGCGCAGACTTCCTATGCAAATCCCAGTTCAGATAACCATGGTTCGATTATACAGATGAAAAGCAGCAAGCAAATCATTACCTGATTGCCGAAGAGCCGATTTAGAGTAGCGATAAATATATTCATATCGACCCCCCAAAGAACCACTGCTATAGTAGTGAGTGCCGAAATTCCTGATGACGGCTTCATATTTGCCGTAATCGTATGCTTTCGGCAGATCCCTCAATAGAAGTTGGAATTGGTGCGAAAAAATAAAATTTCGCGGCTGATTCCTACAGTTAAATATTATTTTTAATGTTATTTTAATAGAATATTCATTATTAGCATGGAAGAATTAATGGGGTTTATATCATAATCGTCAGATTGCTGTAGTAATATTAAGATCTATCTGTGATTCCGACTATATTAGCCCGAGAGACCTATCTCGTCTTTCCATCTCAACACACTTATAGTAAAGCATGTAATAATTGTTGTGTGTTAAACACTACAATTACCTATTTCCCACCATCACATTGTAAAAGCTTCAAAAGTGTTTTATTTATGATTGATATATCCTTCTGTTTTAGTACAACCCTTTAATCCACTGGTCTCAGGCAATGGCTATTAAAGGCCTTTCCTAGGAACACCACTGCTTAGTTAGCATTTGGTTTCGATTAAAAATCATTGGAGTAGCCTACCTGCTGAGTTTTAATGTTCTTTCCATTTAAACTAACCTAACAGACGTGGGACAGAATAAAGCAACAAATATAACTTACATGATGAAATGGCCAAGCTCAATATCACTGTAGACTCTAAATATTTTTGTGTCAGCGTCTGTAGCCCATTGCACAATTTTTGTCAGTTTGCTGTTGCTTGACCCAGCTGTTTTGAGGCTCAGACTGAAAACACTGTCTGTGAAACATAAGCGAAATTTTAGTCGAATCTTCCAACAATATAGCTGCCATTCGTTTTTGAAAGATTCAAGATTTTATGCGGTCAGCAGGATATTGTTTCAATAGTAACAATCACAATTTCAAATAAAGAAAAACACAAATAGTGTCAAAATAATATATTACAGAAAAAGTAATATATTTTATGCTGGCAACAGTAAACTGAGTTGGTGCATTGCCTTTCAGCAGAAGGGTTGCAGGCTCAATACTAGAAGCTAGCGAGTCAGCTATGTCTTTGGTCAAGACACTTAGTCTATATTGCCTGAATACAGTGGATTATCACAATTACCACAATTAAAGAAACGTCTTATAGTCATACACAAAACACTGCAATAGCCTTTTCAACTGGAGCCTGTAAAAGGGACATTAAATATCGTGGATAAATCTTTTAATATTATCTTTCACCAGTCAGGCAGTCAAGACACAAAGAACATCGATCCATCCAGACCCACCTAGATATGATGCACCAACGTTATGTGACTTTTTAAAGCTGCTTCTCTTATCTTGGAAAAAGGACTTTGCACTTTGATAGCTTTTCACGTGGAATGATGTCGATGCGCTTACCTAAGGATTAAAGAAAAATAGATAAATAAACCGTTTTGGGGAATTCCCCTAGAGTTGCAACCAAATAAGTGAGTAGTTTAATGGATACTCAAAAGAAAAAAAATTAACTTTTTTTTTAATTTTTAGTTGAGTCTAAACTTTAGATTAGTTAATATGGTTTAAATATGTAATTCGTGGACACATTATTAAGGGAAATTTTAAACAAACTGGATAAGATTGTTATTTTTAACATATTTGGCAAAGTTTACCCATAATGCAAAATTGGATTAGATAATTTACTTTCATAAAAAAGTCGCTTTGCCGTTTTTTCTTCTAATTTGTTATCAAAAATTCGTGTTTTCAACGCGTAAATAAAATAATTAATATACTTTAATAAACCATCCTTATTTATTAAATGTTTAAATAAAGGTCCACTTAGAAAACTTAGTTCACGCATAAAAACCTTTATATATATATAACCCACCTGGAAGTTGTAGGACTGAATATTGAAGGGTTTACGGAACAATGTATTATGGTCCCCACTTCTTACAGTGTAACATCTCCCGTTAAACCGGTTATTGTCGAGAAAACCGCCTCTTTCTTTCTCTTTGATAATGTCGTAACTACATTAATGGTGTTCGTTAAACAAAGAAGATAAAATAAAGAAATCATGATCAGAAGCTGATCAGGCTGATGACTTGCTTACAACTGGTCTTGATTCTTAAGCCTTTCTGTTAGAAAAACGACACAATAACCAACTATTCGACAAGGCAGATCTCATTTTTAGATGGCACGTTTTAGAGATTTAAATTTTTAGTTAAAATCCATAAAAAAGTTTTCAGTTAAAATCCAAGAACAAACGGTTGCTAAAAATACGTTTTTTACCGAGTCAAGTTTCGAACCCATTATGGGCTCGTTACTAGGACCGTTTTTGTACGTAAGTCGGTATCTATATTCGGTTAACTATTTGGCCACACGAACATACGCACAAAACATACGTTACGATTAAATAATGTAAACTTTTATTTTATTTCTATGTTGTTGAATATCTGCATTTTTAGACGCTCGCCGATATTTCGTTATTTCTTTAATTATTTGGTTGTCTAATTCTCTGTAATTTTTCGTTTTACATTTTTTGTAATACCATTGCGTTGCGGCGGTTAAAGCTGTAGACCGAGCTATAGTGAAATAAATCGAGCTATAGTGAAATAAGAATACACTACAATAACAAGACTTCAATGTAATCAATATTACTCAACCTACCCATGACCAGCAATGTCAGCATTAGGAATGTTTAGGTAAGTGCGTGACCCGCAAGGAGACCATGTCTTATTGCAGTATCTTTCATCGGAAAAATCCCCACAATCGTTGTCTTTATTGCAGGTCAAATGTTTGGAAACACATGACATACCTAGCGAGATAAGAATATGTAGGATATTCATGTTTATCCCCGTGAACGGTAATATCGAGGTGGCTAACATATGGGCAAGCGCCAGATCACCTCTCGCCCACCGTCGGGTTACCGAAGCTATTGCAGTGTGTTGTGTATGATAGACATGTTCCTTCAAATTGCGGTAGATCGCATTAATCCGCTGGATTCAGGTAATGTTCATAAGGTGCCTTGCCCAAAGACACAATCGATTAGTTAGCGACCAGTTTTGAACCTGGATTCATTCGATTAGAAGGCGTCACACTAAACCACCGGACTATAACATATTTTCGCTCCTTTATACATAATTAGAAAAATAGCACAATTGTTATAACTAAATGAGGCAAGACAAAACGACCGAACTATTCTACATTAAAGACTAACCGTCAGCACAAGTAAATTGATTAGCAGGGCAACTTGGAGGTGGGCAATGTACTTGACTTGGGCAAGAGTTGTATCTTAACTGAACATCCGACCCCACACATGGTATCCCATTAAATTCAGCTGGCCTTGTTACAATTCTAGTCCGACTCTGAAAACAAACCGTGTTATGAATTAACGTTATTTTGGTAAAAAAACAGCTAAAACCAAAAACACTCTAAAATAACTAATTTGAAGTTTTCGTTAGGTTATATTTTTGCTCTAGTTCTAAATAGGTTAGAACATTGCAGTTTATCCCAGTGGTAGGGAAAACCAAGAGGGTTAACACACGGGCAATCGTCAGATCACCTCGCGCTCACCGTCGGGTTACCGAAGCTATAGCAGTGTGTTGTATATGATAGACATGTTCCTTAAATTTAGTAGAACCCATTAATCCGCTGGGTTCAGGCAATGTCCGTTAAGACTCTTAACTTAAGAGTCTTGCCTAAGAACACAACCGACTAGTTAGCGACCAGTTTCGAACGTTCAATCCTTTAGCTGAAATGCACCGCACTAAACCACCGGACTATTCAGTCGGACAAATAGTAGCAAATGAAGCAAATCACAGCACATCAATGGGAAAAGACGACGAAACTAACATAACTTAAATACCTCATTTAAAAAGGACCTTAGATTTTCTATAAAATTGGACTGAATAACAACATCTTACCCTTCCACCTGAAATACAGGAGGTGCAATTTGCCCATGGTCCCCAATTCCCCCATATGCAATTGATGGGGCATTTTTGATAGTTGCAGCCTTTTCTCTGTACCAGAGCAGGGCAGCCTCTTCCGCCGTGAGCCGCCCGAACTCTAATTTGCCTCGGCCTCTGAGTTATGCCATAGCCACATGGCTTAGAACATTTTCTCCAACTTCTCCAAGCAGTAACCTAAGTTGCGTTAGGATAGGATAGGATATTCATGTTTATCCCCGTAAGTGGGAAAACCAAGGGGGTTACCGGATCTATTGCAGTGAGTTGTTTATGAATCACACGTTCCCTTAGTTTAGTAGAATCTATTTATCCGCTGAGTTCAAGCAATGTCCGTTAAGTGCCTTGCCCCAAAACACGGTCGAGTAGCTATCGTATCCGCAAACCTTCGGGTGAAAGGCTAGGCACTAACCCACTAGACTCATCTGTCGCACGTGGAACTCAATTCAATCGTACGTAGTTCACCGCAATATAAAGAATACACAGTATTTTTTCGTTGAATTGCAGCAAATATGCTTGTTTTAAAATTTAAAGCTGCGACACACCACACTACCATCTCAATCAACTGATATACCTGACAGTTAACTCGCCTTCTTCTTCTAATGCTACGGCGGCGGCTCCACCACCAACCGTCTACCATCAGCGATATACAAACCAACACAATTATGCAATATATCAGGACACGCATGGTTCCCGTTTACCTTTGTATAAATAAGTTTTAAGTAAGCGCCAACTGAACTGAGAAGTTTCCCATCCCAAATTGCATGGGCGTTAGTGCGTAACAGCTCTAGAAACCGAATTGCCTTGGTAAAGCGTTAAAGGTCGCGACGTTATCTAACAATTACCGGTGTGTTAATAACCTTTACGTTTTGGTCAAATTACTAGGACCGATACACATACAGATTTTATGCAAAAACGGTCATAGTCACAAGCTTGAAACGTATCCAAAAAACAACTAGTATTCTAATTAACGAAAATTAAACAATAATTTCCTATTAGTATAACCTAATCGAAAGGTTTTTAACATTTTGTAAGCAATGCAAAAATTATTTTGACAAGCACGCCATTTATACACCTGCGACACCGTTTAATTCGTAATCAAAATAAACGCGATACAATCCTTGATATCATTCTTGTTTAACAAACGACAAAACAAGGACTGTAAGGTATGAGAAATTCCATAGCTATTTATAGTCACATGAAACACATTGTTAGCCACTTTGCTGTGGAAATGGGAAGACTGCTTAAAAGTTTTCTGTATTCCAAAAAAGACGGAGACTTATCTTATATTTAAATGAGCTTCAATTAACTTTTGATAAGGCAGTCGTATTAACAATTAAGGAGAGAACAGGATATGATGTTTATATCTATTCACGTTAATGGGAAACTCAACAGGGTTACCACACGGGCAACCTACCTACTTCCCCTCGAAAACGGTCGCGTTACCGGAGCTATTGCAGTGTGTATGATTAAAGTTGTAAAACCAATAATCTACTCTATCTAAAAGTCGTGCTAAAGAACGCAACTTACAACTAGCAATCGCCCTCCTAAAAAAACAAATATCTAATAGCAAAATGTCACTCTAATACACGTATAGTTAATTATATTACACTATAACCGGGTGTTTAGTTTAGTTTAGTTTAGTTTAGTTTATTCATTTTTTGCCCTAGTAATTAAAAATTGCAAGCGAATAAAATCACGACACGGGAACAGGAAAAGACGGCAAAACGAACAGTCGTTAAAACACGTCATTGACAAAAGGATATAATTTAATAAATATAGCGGACGCGGCCGCCAAACCTACGCGAAAGAACAATAATGTCCAAACAAAATGTAATTAAAACCAAACAATATAAAGCCCTGAAGAAAAGTGTGCGGTGAAGCGCGATCAGTACTCTTAAGCATCTGCTCATATAAAACTGACATAAATAGATAGACATTTTAAGAATGAATAATATGCAAGCTTTTTTCCATATTAGGACGTTTTTTTTCAAATTTCCCTAAATGCTGACTGACTTTAAGACGTATTTGCCCAAAAATAAAACAAACTTTCGCTTTTTCATAATATTATGACGTCAAAGACGCAAAACCGTTCTCGATTTCGTTACAGCGAATCGAGCGAAACGCTGTCAGTCCGGTGTTACGTGTTCTAGTTTGTCTGTTGTATTCTGGTTAAAATAGGACTGTGACTATGTATGTTTAAACATGTATGTTTATGCTTTTGTATTTACAGGACTCTTAAATAGCGTAATAATGATCGAAAAGCAGCGTTCTGCCAAAGCGAAACGGTGGAATAAAAACAAAAAGAAAAACTGGAGAAAGAAAATTGACATAACTGATATCGAGCAGGGTCTTGAAAAGAAAAGATTGGAATTACGTACGGGTGGTCTAGTAAAGGATAAATCTGATCATGAACTTTATTTTGTGGAGAAGAAACCAGTGAAAAGAGATGATTCGACTGTGCACGGAAGAACAAAGTATAAATACAGACGATTAAAAGTTGATCAGTTACTTGTACCTCAACCTGAAGATGTGAAACCTGCAAATAACAGGAATGCTGCCAAGATAAGAAGACGAAATGCTCGACAGGATTTAATTGCTAAGCTTCATAGGAAAAAGGCTAAATTACCAGGTGTGTGTAAAAGGGTTGAATGCAGCTTGGATATTTGGAATCAAGATTCAAAAGAAATAGTTGGAAACGTTTTTCAGAAGAACGAAATAATGGAACACACAGAAAACGTTACTGGCGCCGCTCAAGTTAAGAGGCCAACTCATTTGAATAAAAAGTTAGGTCTTGCAAATGAAGTAAATGCTGTAGAGCCTGCACATCCTGGTGCATCATACAATCCTTCATTGGAACACCATCAGGATTTACTACTGCAAGAGCATAACAGGGAATCGGCCAAGATATCAGTGGCTGAGAAAATAGAACGGGCTGTTGCGACTGACATGACACAGATTGCGACGGAAGAATCAAAAGAAAAGGAATTGATGGAGGGACTTTTTGATGAAGGAGAAGGTGGTATGGATGAGGATAAAGAGGAGGTCGTTCTCGCAAATCCTCCAGTTAACACAGATGATCGCAAAACCATGCAAGTGAGGAAAAGAGAAGCAAGAGAGAAGGAAGAGCTAAAGAAAAAGAAAAGTGAATGGGCAAATAAACTCAAAGAGCATGAAATTTTTAGAGCTAAAACTTTCTTATCAGAGATAAAGGAAAAAGAAAAGAATATTGAACTTAAAAAGGAACGGAGAAAATTGAAAAAGAAAATGCCTGTTTTGTCTGGAATTAAATATGTTGAGCCTGATCAAGACGTTCAATTGAGTTCCGAACTGAAGGGAAGTTTGCGGCAGTTAAAACCAGAAGGGAATTTAATTTTCGATCGCTACAAAAGTCTGCAGAAGCGCTGTATAATAGAAGCGCGGGAAAAGTTTAAACCACCAAGGCGAAAGTATAAGGTTAAATTTCAAGAAAAACGATCATTTCGAGAGATTGAACTTTAGATATTTTGGTTGAAGGAGTGAACTTTTCAATGAATGTTCCATTGCAAACACTTGATAAAAAATTAAACGTGCCTGATTTGTGTTTATGCTTGTTTAATTTTTGTCATTTGTTGTTAAAAGTTAAACCATGTAAAAATACGGTTTTAATATTCATTTATTTCAACCCTGCCTTTTTAACTTTCAGGTGCTCGGGTTAAAATGTTAACCCTTAGGCGTTCGCGTATTAAAGTTCTTGTGTTGTGTGGAGTTTTAATAGCTCTGTTCCTGTTGTACCAGCGTCAGAGTGTCCACAATCACAGGGTCAGGAGACCTAATGTTGCCCAACCACACGCTGTACCTATTCCTGACAAGGTAGATCATAATCCTGTCCATGAACTAAAAAAGCCAGAAGTAATTCCGGTACATCAAAGCATACAGGAACTCCGAAAAAGGGTCATGAACATAAACCTTGATCAGGAGATGAAAAATGTGAATGCTTTCGGAATGCACTCACCGGATTCAGTTATTTTCCTGGCACAAGTACATTCTCGGCCGGAGTTTTTTGAGGAACTTCTAACTTCATTGAAGGCGGTTACAGACATTGAACAAGCAACTATCGTAATTAGTATCGATGTTGATTCTCCATTGCTTAACGAGGTGATAGAGCGCATCGATTTTTGCAGGTACATGGTTGTTTTCTTCCCCTTTGCCAAGTCTTTATATCCGAACTCTTTCCCCGGTGAAGACCCAAACGATTGCCCGAAACAAATGTCTAAAACCCAAGCCCTTGAACGCAAATGCAACAATGCCGAATATCCAGATATGTTCGGCAACTACAGGGAAGTGAGTTTTGTGCAGATCAAACACCACTGGTTCTGGAAGCTAAACATGGCTTTCAGTGGAATCCGTGCTTTCAAGAACCAAAGAGCCCCATTGATTTTGCTTGAGGAAGACTATTTTGTTGTTCCCGACATCATTCATTGCGTTAAAAAAGCTGAAGAATTGCGCAAAGCAAAATGCCCACGCTGTCAAACGATAACTTTGGGAAATTACGAAGATGGACAGGACTACCTCAACCAGGGAAATCAGGTGGAAATAAAATCATGGATTAGCAGCAAGCACAACATGGGAATGGTCATAACCTCAAGTTTCTACAACAGTATTACCAAGTGCTCGGAACAGTTTTGTAATTATGATGATTACAACTGGGATTGGACTCTTCAAGCCATAAGTCCTCACTGTGAGATTGGAAATCTCTTCACAATATCTTTTAAGGCAGCCAGAGTATTTCATTTAGGTACTTGTGGAGTACATGCCAACGGTGAATGCAATGCCAGACAAAGTGCAGCCAAACGAAGAGATCAGCTGAAGAACGAAAAACTCTTTCCTGCCGACTTGCATATCGCTGTAGACAGTCCAACAGTGGTCCCAGCGCCAAGACCGAACGGAGGGTGGGGTGATCTACGCGACCAAACTTTGTGTAAAAGCTACAAACGCTTAGCTGAAGCTTCAAATTTATCCTGATTTGGGGGTGGTTTCCTACATATTTTATGCACTTCCAATAGATACAGATTTCCTATGTCTGCTCATTGTAGCAGATTTGTGCTGTTTTTATTTTTCTAAATATTATGAGCAGTCCTGAAGTCACAGATTTTATTTTTTTATTTCACACACAGTTAATTGTTTTCAATCTTAGCCAATCAAATTTAGTTATTAATTAGCTATTTCCAACTTGATGTTTGGGATAATTTCATTTTAATTCCAGGTAATTTCGGTTAGAGTTTTGTAGTTTTAAACAAGTATTATCTACAATCCTGTGCAATTTTCCTTGTCCTGTACTACTACCCAAGTTGTTAATAATATTTTGTACTCTTTGTCCCTTTATTATACACGTGACGTGACGTAAAAAATGGTCTCGATAACATTCAGTTTCTGTCTTGGGATTATTGCTGTTGTGCTGCGTTTGACATCATAACGAATACCACGACGGGGAGAATGTACATCCACTGCAAAAAATAAGAATAAAACAATATTTAACCTTAAAATTTGATTGAAAATACCTTAAATTTTACCTATTTTCCAAAGAAAAAAATTATTTTTAAACTAAGATCTTACATATTTTCCAATTAAAATATCATTTTTAAACTAAGATCTTACATATTTTCCAAAAAAAGAAGTCGGCTGCTTGTCTGAAATCTCTTTTTTTCTTCGTTCAGCATCCATTTTGTTTAAGTATCCGTGGGTGTCTGGCCTGTAACAGAACAATTAATTCCAGTGCAAAATTGACATATCACCCTCAACATAGTCGGACCGAATAGATGTTCCGCTTTTTAGATGAAAAAGGGTTGTAGATTAAAATCGGGTCACTGGCTAGTTGGTTGTCACCCGGGCAAATGACTTGGATATGGCCTAAACCCAGTGGATTATTGGGTTTACCAAAATTAAACAAATGTCCAATCGAATAACACATTGCAATAGCTCCGGTAACCTTAAGGTTACTATGATAATGCTCACTTAAATAATCGTGAGGTAATTTAAAGTAAACGTCACTTGTGTATTCCCATTCTTGGGATAAAGTTGTAAATCATTGTTTGTTGCTTAACACAGTAAAATTATATAAATTATTTATCCATTAACAAAAAATAAATCTGATGAAAAACAAGTTTGTGTTATGGTTTTTAAACAGGAAAACGAAGGGGGTGTAATAAACCACCAAACTACCATACCTTACTAGGTTACTCAGTAATGTAAAATAGGAGGATAGGATATTCTTGTTTATCTGGAAAAAGTGCTTGCCCAAGGACATAACCGACTAGCTAGCGACCAGTTTCATACCTACAACCTTTCGATTGAAAGGTGATGCACTGACTAACCGACCGGACCAAAAGGGGTAATAAACCACCAAGCTACCGTACCTTACTAAGTTAGTCATGTAAAATGCATCACAACTGTAAATTAACTCACTTGCAACTGCAAGTTTTAGTTAGTACAGTAGATTTTCATCCTAAATCTTTGTTAGCATTATATGACTTTCATTTTATATTGCTGCTTAGCTTGTCAGTTTAGTGTGTCAATGTTGAGCCGAAAGGTTGTGGGCACATAATAGACATTGCCTAAACCCAGTGTATTGATGGGTTCTACCAATTTTGGGGAACGTCTAAATTATACACAACACACTGCAATAGCTCCGGTAACCTGACAGTGGGTGCAAGGCGTTGTCCCATTGCCTGGGAATAAACAAATATTTTATCATATTAAGGGAAATATAAAAGTTAAGGGTGTTACACCACTACCATTACTTCAATGAAGTACATACACAGGGGCAGTTCCAGGGATAGTAACGGACACTGAAGTGTCAAATTCATTTTCCTCTTTCAAATCTGAACCAATATGATTGGGGATTATACTCATTGACACAATGTCCCCAGCTCCATTTGTGAGCAAGTTTAACTTGGTTGAAAAGTTGACTTCCAAAAGTTGTTTCTGAAAGAAATAAGATTGCAGTTGTGTCTGTGTAGAATAGTCCATGTGGTATCCGAATCGGTTGTACACAACAAATTATTGTAAAATTGTCTAAAACATAATTTTAAAACATTGTATTTTCATACCAGTACTAGAAAATATATTCCGAATGTTTAATTCATAAAAGAAGTTTGTTTCACCTCGAATTTATTTAATTTAACTAAAATTAAAAGAATTACCAGTACTCAATTCACTCAACTATACACAACACACTGCAATTGCTTTTGTAACTGACTGTGGGCGCTTGTATTTTTCCATTACTTGAAATAAAACAAGATTATTATATTCGAAAGACCAATCATTTAAGAGGTAAACCATAGAATTTAGATAAACTTTTTTTGCATTCATCTACAATAGCTATAAAACATACTGCATATATGAAGGCCATAATCCATGATTCATCTCCATTAGATGCTACTCCTTGCAAACTTGATGACACACGAACACGATAAAAACCATTTTTCTCGGCCACTGATTTAATAAGCTCGATATCGGCAGAACTTAAAGGAAGCTCATTTTGGACCTCGGCCGAACTCCCCTTGATATTCGGGAAATATATCTCACCCCGCTTTGTAAATGTGTCTGTGGGATAAGATAAAAGTTTTATTGAAAGGGTAATATAGAGCTTCATTAAACTATGGAACAGTGGTGCGAGACAAAAAACTCTACTGCTTGACAGCAAATTTCTTCTGCAGGACTGGGAAGAGGGGCAGAGGGTATTTTCATCACTAACATAAGCTGGAGAGGCTATAACGTCCGGCCGGTTAATTTGGCGGTTAAGTGTGTCGCCTTTCAATCGAAAGGTTGCAGGTGCGAAACTGGTCGCTAGCTAGTTGGTTGTATCCTTGGGCAAGGAACTTTACGGACATTGCCCGAACCCAACAGATTAATGGGTTCTACCAAATTGCAGAAACGTCTCTTATCATATACAACACACGACAATAGCTCCGGTAACCCGACGGTGGGCGCGAGGTGATCTGACGATTACCCGTGTGTTAACCCCTTTGGTTTTCCCATTTACGGGGATAAACATAAATATCCTAAGATATCCAATATATTTAAGCTGTTTGCAACATGGCAAAATGCTTGAACCAAATATCAATTTTATTAACATTACAGACTCACCGCCATCCAACGAGTGCTGAAGTGTAAGCAAATATCCACTACCTACATCTTGATTGGCATTCGCGTGACAGCAGATTATAAAATAAAAACATTCGAATAGTAGTAGCAGCAAATTTATATGACCCGTCATTGCATGGGCTATTTCATAAAATGATCATTTAGAAATTAAGTTGTACTTTTGTGAATCAAAACACTTTCACAAAACACATGAATTTCCAAAAGCGTAGACACTTTAGCCCTAGATACGGGGGTAGGTTTTAAAAATAAATGTAACCTACAGTAGTTTGTTTAAATACCACTGTTACATTGAAATCACTCTATCATGCGTCAGGTTTACACGCAAAGAAAATGGTTAACATGAGGAACAGCCGTGCGCGCATTAAACTCCGATGTCAACAAGTTTAACATAACTTAATATAATGTGCAAAAATATTGGACAATCCGCGAATCCAGGGGAATTCCTCGAAGCAGTGAACAACGAATCGGGAATCTCGCTTCTATTTACTATAGCGCTTGAAAAGCGGCTTTAATTTAAAACACATGTGGAGAAAAGTTCGTAAATCTAACACGATTATTATTTGTTTAATTTGAACATAAATAAACTTGAATTGCAAATGTATGGGTGCAAGGTCGAAAAATAATATTCATTCATTGTATTAAAACGAATAGCTTACCCACGCAAAAATGTGGACAGACAGGGTAAAGGACTAATAAATAAAACAAATAAGACTTGAAATTCATGTTTAACCTGGCGAATGGGAAAATATTGTAAAGTTACGGAAAATCGTTAGATTAATTAACACTCACCCACAGTCAATAAAACGAGCTATTGCAGTATGTTGTGTATGAGTATTTTTAGGTCTTACCCAGGGGGAATTAATATTAATACCAATCACCTCGCGCACCGCCGATTTACCCAAAGATATTGTAGTGTGTTGTGTACGAATCATACGTTTTTTTAATTTGGTAAAACCCATTATTCCACTGGGTTAAGGCATTGTCTTTTAAGTGGCTTGCTTAAGAACAAAACCGACTAGCTAGCGACAAGTTTCGAACCTGCAACCTTTCGGTAACCGAAGCACTACCCCACCAAGCTAATCAGTCGAACTGTAGAGCATTCCTTTAAATAAACTAACCAGCCGATAACGCGGTTTTAGCTGATTTAATATGATAAATGATTTGACACAAGCCGCATAAATACATGTTGATCAGAAACCGGTTCTTTTTCTGTTACCGTATACCCCCCCTTGTGTTTTGTGTTTCCCGGTTGATAAGCACACAACAGACTGCACGCTAATCCAGTTTTGAGAAGATGAAGACCTCTAATTTCTGTTTCGTTTCTATATTACAAGCCACCAGGCCACAGAACTTTCAGGGTTAAATCTGTTATTTGGATAGGACTTATTCTATTTGAATAAGGCAAGATAATTTTTCCTTGCTTTATTCATTAGGTGAACGGTGCATAAATTCACTCTGCCCTGTTGTTCACGTTACTTCGGTAAGGTGCAACTCGAAGGGCTAGGTCTGAGCTGCGGAATCGCATCACCCTGTGGTAGTGCGGTTAACCAGCGCTGCCTCCAGCTACCCACTGGAGGGCGTGAATTTAGGTGTCGGGATACCTTAAGCAATAGAACCCCTCCCTACGTGGCTTGCACGCTGTGGAGAGATGCCTGCGAAGGGCGTCTTTTCCAGCACCCACATCCTAGGGATACCCAGCCCCCCTCCCTACGTGGCTTGCACGCTGTGGAGAGATGCCTGCGAAAGGTGTCTCTTTACAGCAACCACATACTAGGGAAACCTCCCCCAGTGGATTAATTTTCACATTGCACGAGGGGATCGGCCTAAGGCCAACAACTCGCACTAAGTGCACAATTTTGCTTTTTTTTGGCTTAACAACCAAAAAAAAAAAAAAAAAAAAAAAAAAAATCTGTTATTTGGATAGGACTTAGGCACTGAACATACACATATCAACATTTGACTAACCTCTCGTATATATTACAAGATTGATAAACATGTCAAACGCAGCTATAAAAAGCCAGTCTTGGAATGAAATGCACCAAAGTTGGCAAAATGCAGATAGTGACTCGGTTTATCTGTATTGTACTGTGTTTCACGATAACCAATGGTTTGTCCTGCTCGAAATGCTATCCAAGTACATGTCCGGCATTACATTGCCAAGGAAAAGAAGTAATTGGAATATGCGGGTAAGTGTCTTACTTTTGCAATCGCTTATACTGCAGTGTTACATTTTTTAACCAGGGAAAGTTTGGAATCCAAGACGGGCTCTCTGCGAGGACTGTTTTCGTACAATTCGTTTTATATATCGCCGACGTTACCGTTTTGCCACGCGACCGTGCCTACAGCCAATTTTTTTGTTATTTAAATTTTTAATGGGCGAGGTTTTGAAATCCTAAGAGGCTCGTTTCCACAACCTTTTTTATATACAAATCGATGTATGTATCGGCGGCTTTAACAATTCGTCCACATGACCGTACACACCTTCCATTTTTGTAGATGCTGCAAACGCTGCGCAAAACAGCTGGGGGAGACGTGTGGTGGTGGATCGTTCGAAATAAATGGAGAATGTGAACCTGGCTTGACGTGTGAAATTACCGCCCCTGCGCCATCATATTCCGAATATCTTGTTCCTATTACAGACACTTCTGGAATATGTGGTATGTGGTAGGGCTATTTGATACAACATCCAGTTTCTATCAATATATACGGCAACAAAACGAAACTCAAATCGGTTTTAGCCGCTAAATGGAGGTTTAGTGGCTGGCTGATGATCATCAAATCGCATTTACTTTCATGCATAATTAGTCTAAACTTTGCTTTAGCTTAAAATCTTTTAACTGATCCCCTATTTACAATAATATATTACTTTAATTTATTCATTTTCCACCAGTTTGCGCAAATAAGGCAAATCACGGCACAGGAAAAGACGGCAAAACGAACCGCAGTTAACATACGTCATTTGATAGAAAATGGATAGCATCACGAACAGTATCACGAAACTTTTAAATTACAGTTTTTTTTGTATTGCAGGTGTCTCTAACCTAAACACCAAAAACAAAAGTTGCACTTTAGAGCAAGAATATTGGACGATTCTCCTGCTGGCTTGTATTGCTATATTTCTTATAACAAAAAGCGTTTATTAATCGATCATCAATAAAAAGGATGCAAAAACAATCATTTAGTCTAAATGTGTATACACATATGAAACATATTATTGTTATATTTTACAGCTAGCCAAAATTTAGGCCAATGCTCCAATTAACATAGGATAGGATAGGATATTCATGTTTATCCCCGTGAATGGAAAACCAAGGGGGTTAACACACGGGCAATTATTACATCACCTTGCGCCCGCACCGTCGGAATACAGGAGCTATTGAAGTGTTGTGTATGGTTCATACGTTCATGCAATTTAGTAAGAACCCATTAATCAGCTGGGTTCCGGTAATGTCAGTGTCTTGCACAAGGGCACAATCGACCAGCTAGCGACCAGTTTCAAACCTTTAACCTTCCGGTTGAAAGGCGTCGCACTAAACCACCAAGACAAACTGGTCGGACAAAACAATAACATATAGCTTACTTCCTTTTTAGCTAAGAAAATTTGCAGTCATAGGAAACACGTAAATCGTTTCAGCACCGAGCGTTCATTATTTGATTACCCCGGTAGATAATAAAAGTGTGAGGGTAAAAAAACGATGAAAATAAAACGAGTTGATGGTGCAAAGGAATAAAAGTGAACAAATAACAAAGTATAAAACGGTGCATAAAAGTGTATTAAAAGGTGTTGTTAAAAGCGTAAAACGGTAAAAAGTGTATAAAAGATATATATATATAAATGTGTATAAAAAACTAGGGAGTGTCAACCACGTGTTTAACCAACACTATTTGTAAAACACATTTTGTATGCTCCCTAACCACAGTTTTTAATTTATAGACCGAGTATGTAGTTTGTTTCTGTAAGCATAAACGCATGGGTCCCTGAGGTAACAATCCGATCTTGTTTGTTAGCAATCCAATGACAACTTTTGATGCCTAAAATGTGGTTGACACTCTTTAGCTCCTTGATTACTGTATTCTCGTACATGTTTTGTTAAGCTTTAAATATATTGTTTAAACTAATCAATATCAATCGCCGTTATAAATATCAGCGCCGAAATTAACAATTTCTTTTTTGTATATATATAAGGAGAAAAGTATCTAAAATGGGCACCCTGCTTGGATTTTTCGTGAGTTCTCCTGGGAATATTTAGGCCTACACATTAATTACTGCGTATATTTATAAATTCTAAATCTATTAAAGTTTTAATTTAAATATTTATTTGTGTAGTATATATAGGTCGTTAAAGTGTAGGCTATAATTCGAAAGTACGATATATCCGTAAAAATGTTATTTTTACGACCTTGAAGAAATCCTATTGCCCTGAAAGACAACGCACTAAACCACTAGACTAATATCGGACATCAAATAACTCATTAACTGAAATAAGCTTTTTTTCTTTAATGGCGTGTTTTAACGACTGCTCGTTTTGCCGTATTTTCCCGTTCCTATATCGTGATTATATTCATTTGCCATTTCTAAAAACTGGGGCAAAATACGAATAAACTAAACTAAACTGGCTTTTAATACCATTTAAGTTGTGTAAAACGCGGCGTAATATTTCAAAGTAAAACCACATTTTAAATCTATTAATATTATTTATTGTATTTCCAATGTTAAAATGCAATTTGATCAGCTTGGTCTTGGCCTGTGAATATAAATATGTTACAATTCTTCTTTTTCTGGTATAAAACGATCGGTATTTAATACATAATGTATATATAGATTCATGCTATAGTAGTTTGGTCAAAACTCACTTCTGACATAATTGTTTTGATTTATTGTTCTTGCATAAGAGCTTCCATGATTTCGGCTTCCAAAGCATCTTCTGCAAAGAGATTTAAATTATTCGTAATTATGATCATATATTAAGCAAAACTGGACTGAACTACAAGGTAGCCTATAATTACGTCTCTAGTTACATTTTTCGATTAAGCTACACAATTCGTGACCATGCAATTACTTAAATTGGTTTGTACAGAATTGTAAATAAAAAGTCTTAGTGGCGAAAAAACAATGAAACTTAGACAAACATGGACAACTGTGAACAGATTTAATTTTCTTACAGAAGTACACTAAAATATATATATACCGAATATATTTCATAAGCGGTTCACTCTTTTAAATTCGAATTGAGGACAGTTAACAGAAATATCGGTTTCATAAATTAAAAAATGTTTCTTCAACCAAGAAACTATATACCGAAAGCACAACAAAAATAAATTTTTGTTAAACCTACCGAGCATATCGGCTTCGCTGCTTGGTTGTTGGTTCCATCTCTTTCTGCGCCACAAGCTCCAGTCTGGGTTGTTGTGGACGTAGTCACCGGTCGGCACATGGGGTCCAAGCTTGGAGACAACTGGCAGAAGTCCGTCAACGACTTTCGCACCGACTCTTACGAGGCTACTGAGTGCGGCGTTAGATGGGGCCAGTTGGCCGCAGATAAAGACGAGAACGATGGCAAGCTTGAACATTCTGATGATTCTCTGATGATCTGAGAAAAGAACTGTGGTTACTGGTGGTCATCGCTACCTTATATACACATATTGGCGTATGATAATCAAAACACACAAAAAAGGGTGTCGAAAACACATATAATTTCCGGTTTCGCAATAAATGTTTCTTTCGTTCCTCGTAGTCCAGCGCAGCTTCCTGACCATCAAATGCCGTCAAAACAATCTGCAGACAGATGTTTCTATGAAAGTATTTGTACAGGCCAATAATCTATCCGGGCCGTTTTTAATAGACTATATACTTTAAAATGGCACAACTCGTAACTACACAAATGTACAACTCACATAACTGTATAGAACTACTCTTTGCTTAAAGCAAAAGGTTACAGGCAAATATACAGAAAATCAGACAACCAAGTAAAGAAATTAAAACCCATCACATAGAAATAAAATACAACTTTACACTATAAATCCCACTTATCTGGCAAGTGGCAATGTCTAGTAAGTGCCTTGCCCGAAGAAAACAACTGATTTGCGAGCGACCTTTTCCAAATGGTTAAATTGTGCATAGTTACTTATGGCCTATTTTACGAAAACTGCACATGCCGAAATATTTTTTTAGTTGTAAGTTGCACACTTAAAAACTTGGTAGTTTAAAGATAATTGTAACATATATACTGTGACAGCATGGTGACAGTGCTATGCTTAATTTGCCTTACTTTTGTTTTTAAATTAATACCGTTACCGATTTTTAACAATCTTTTGTAATATAGTACATTGCAAACCGAGTAAAAAAGTAAACGGCATGTGCAAGAAATAAATATTTATTTATTTAGTCAGCCGGGTATATTGAAAACATTAACAGTATAAAGAAGAATAGAAAAGGGTAAAAAAAATTGGGTATAAAGAGGGGGCTTCACTAATCTGCAGGACAGGACAACAAATTATATCACTCGCGGGGCAAAGTTTTTTTTCACTACCGGTACATAAGTGGGACGGTGTATTTTATCATTAACTGGGTGGGATGGGTTATAAACAGAAATGGGTTGGGGTTATATCATGAGCGGGAAGAAGTATTTTCGTCACTCCTATTAGCGGGACGGGTTATAGTGACGAATAAACCCCTCCGCCCCACTTTCCCACAGAACAGTGTGTTTTCCCGCAGATCAGTAAAGTACAAAATAATCCATTTTATAAATTTTTTGCTGCACAATATTTGGCTTTTATGTTGTAGTCAAATATTTTCTGCATATGCATTTGTCCTTTTGGTTTGCTTTTATTCTCATACAAATTGGCTTCTTATACTGGGTGGCTACAGGATCAGTAATGGTGTAAAGCTTAGCTAAATGCTGGTTTTTAAAAGTTTTAATGAACAATAACTAAGCAAAATCATATTGGTATAGATAGAGGTATAAATGGTACAGTTAGTTGCAGTTATACACAGTTATCTGCACACCTGTTGGCATTCAAAATTGAAACTTAATTTAAGTGCTTTATAACAGGTATTTCTTTGAAATCAATAAATGCCCTTCACCCCACTATTCAATCAAGCAAGCTATTTATGATCTTTATTTTATAAATTTACTTTAGGACCTTTATAGATTGCATTAAGCATTCGATATCCAGAAATGGTGGTGAAAATTTCATATGGGGTCTTGCAACAAACTATAATTGTATTCCTTTTCAGGTAACTTCATAATAGAAAAATGGATATCGGTGCCGAAATTAGTAAAAAGCTTCAGTTGGCTATTAAAGCCAAACTGACTGAATTGGATGCTTATGTGGATGATGAGTTACCAGACTATATTATGATAATGATTGCGAATAAAAAGCCGCAAAGTCAAATGTTTGAAGCATTGTCACTATTTCTTTCTGACGACACACAAACTTTCACGAAATGGCTGTACGATTTGCTTGACTCACTTCAGGGGTCGTCGGAGAAAAAGCAGGAAAGTAAAAAAGTTACAAAAGAAGAAACTTCGAAAACAGTTACCCCAAACAACAACGCTAATGTGTCGGCTAAGAAAGTTGAGAAAAAGGCGTCTCGAAAAGAGTCGACTACTGAAAAAGAAAAGGAGTATTCTACAAAAACGGTCGAAAGACGAGATTCTGTGAAGGCTTCTCAGAAAACAAAACACGAAAAGGCGCCAGTAAGAAAGAGCACGTCGGATGAAGTATTTGACATTTTGCCTGACATGGATGACTTTCTGGGTATGGAATTAATGGGTAGCGATGACTCTATCAACAAAAAGCAAAGATCAACCAAAACTGAACCTAAACCGACCACAAAAACTGAAAAGAAAAGTCCAGAAAAAAATACAAACCACAAAAAAGAATCTGAAATAAAGAAAGATCACTTTACAAGCAAAACTGAAGCTGAACTTCCCAAAGAAAAATCAATTGTGTCTTTGTCTAAAACAAGTAGAAAGACCGTGAGAGTTAAAACTTCTGATTCGAGTTCTTCCAAAAGTAGAAAACCATCGACAGAAAGATCTAGCTCCGCTAGCTCAAAGAAAATTGTCCGTGCTTGGGACCGTGGTAAAGAGTCAAGAATGGATGATTTTCCGACTCAAGAAGCTCCAAATGACGCGAGGAGAAAGTTGAATAGAAAGTTCCGGAACATTGCGGCACCGGAATCAGATTCAGAAGACGAAGTTCGTTCTTCAAAACCCAGCGGATCCGTGGTTTCAGTCGTTTCCAGCGTGAAAACAGCCCCAGGGTATGTAAGTGACGACGACAGTGATGGGAATATGAAATCTAAGGGTAAAGTTGTCAGTACAGTAGCCGTCCCTGCCAAACGTCCCCGTCTGCCATTGAGCAAGCAAGCCAATAAATCTCTGCTCCTCAAAGCAGTTTCAGAGGCAGAAAACAGCATCCGGCAGAGCAGACTAAACAGAGCTTTAAAGAGCAATGCCAAAAATGAGAAGCAACTAATAACAATCGCAAAAAATAACTTAGGATCACGACTTGGTAAGAGAGCGACTACGATGGACCATAAGCCTTCTTCGTCAAAAGAAACTCACAAACGGAATTATGATGTAACAACACCTGATGAAATTCCACGGAAGCGTAGAAGCTCAGGTGTTGAAGCAACTAACAATGTTGAAATTCAACACCATAGAAAAGAAAAAATGCCTGAACCTGTTCAAAATAAAACCGAAACTCAAAATGAAGTAAAAGACAGTAGAATTTTTATTAAAAAAGACAAAAAAATCATCAAAAATATAAACAACCCTGTAGAGAAAAAGCCGTCAATAACTCAAAAACAAACACCAGTATCAAATAAAAAACAGATTGATTCTAAAAAAGTGACTTTAAAGAATGGAAAAGCTATTCCTTCCAAACAGGCAATCAAGAAAAAGCAGAGACGCTCGCCTAGCCCTAGGTTTATAGTTACTCTGGATGGTACAAGAACCTCTACAACAACTTCAAGTAAAAATAATCTCGATATTAATGATGTGCTTCCAAAGAAAAAGCCGTTTAAAAAAGTTCCAGTCCAAGCTCCAGACTCAACATCAAGGACAGAAGAGGATGAGAATCAATCTGTCAGCTCGTCTTCTGTAAAGCTGCCTGTTCAGAAGCCGCTTGTTATTTCTATGTCATCAAGCAATGACCACGAGGGGGATAATGTCGACTCTTCCGACTTGGAGCTGATGAACATGAGAGAAAAACTCATCAAGATGCAGGAAGACGCGAAAAAGTTGAAACTTCTTCAGTCCCAGCAACTTGCTCTACTCCAGGAGACTGCGTCGATTAAGAAAGCAGCTGAAAAGCAACAAAACGACCCGGAAAGTTCCGACAACAAATCGATCCACGTTGCAAACGTCCACTTTTCTGCCACGGAAAAACAATTATCCGAACATTTTAGCATCTGTGGTAAAGTGCAGCGAACCACCATTTTAAAAGATGCGTTTACTGGGCACCCTAAAGGGTAAGTTCTCCGGTTATAACTTTGTTTTAAAAACAAAATTAATAATTTTAATAGAAAAAGTTAAGGGGATATTGATATTAGCTGTACAAATATACCCATATCACCCTAAAGCAAGGGTCTTAAACACGCAGCTTGCAAGAACATTTTCTGCTGTTCACGTCGGATTTTAGGATTTTAAAATAATTGACAATTTAGGAGCCACATAACTTGCCCTAAATGGAACTAAACTTTATCTTAATATAATGTTAAGAGACTGGTTTAACATGCAGATCAATTATCACTACCATGGCAATATAAATATTTTACCACCATCGTGCAATTTTGCGCCTTTTGCACAAAAACAAGTGTATTTCACTGCATAAGAACAATAGATTCTACATTCAAAACTCTGGGAAGAAAATAATGTAGATTTTAGTAATTGATAACCTGAATCCAATGCTTAGCACTACAAGCCAGTAATCTGCTCTTCATAGATTCTTCATAGAACGTTAAGTGCCTTGCCAAGGGACATAACCGACTAGATAGCGACCAGCTTGGAATCTGTAACCAGTCGGCTAAAAGGCGAAGCACTAATCCAACATGCTATTTAGTCGGACAATATTTTACAGACTTGTGAGCTTTTACCATTGATTTCTTTCCAGATTCGCATATCTTCAGTTTGAGGAGCCGAACTCAGTCAGTATGGCGCTTGCATTCGACGGAACGACGTTTTGTTCTCGGATCATAAAAGTCACAAAAAAGTCGAACGAAGCGGCGGCAAAAGTGATAGTTGCCGCACCGTATCGTCGACCAGCGCGCTCATTTCCACCGCCGCGATTTCCTGGCGGCAGATTTTCATCGAGATACGCCTCGTCAGGGGCTTACAGACCCCGCGGTCGAGCCATGGGAGCAAGGAACAAGAAATGGGTCAAACCGGGCTTGCTGTCAACTTAGAGAGACCGCGATGATTTTAATTAAAAATATTTATGAGATGCTGCTTTTTAGGAAACATATGGAAGGCTGTGATAACAACATGTTTGGTGCAATTTTTTAAATTTATCTGTGTGTTCTGTCCACTTATAAAGCATTCAATTCTCAAAATTGTTTATGGAATTAAAAGCATGCTTCCATTCTTAGTAATTTCCTTTCGTTCACACATATCTTATTATAATTTCATTCAACCTAAAATTTTTCTCC
Organism: Ciona savignyi; assembly: GCA_000149265.1. NCBI lineage: Eukaryota > Metazoa > Chordata > Ascidiacea > Phlebobranchia > Cionidae > Ciona > Ciona savignyi. Next base: position 131,972 of record CH003010.1, on the reverse strand, counting down.
TTTTTTGCGGGGTTTCTATCTCGTACTAATTTTAGATTCGGTGTGTACTTACTTAATATTGTGAGTTACCATGTAAAACTTGTTTGTTTCATAGGACAACCTTATTGAAGGAAGTTTTCAGGAAGGAGGCTGCTCTATATGTGGTTAATGTGTAGATATAATAAACTTCTGGTCTGTTTCATCATCACGTTCTCAATTTGGACAGCGGATTTAATCCAAGGTGAATTTTTTAAGTTTACTTCTTCTTGGACACACCAACAGTTTGTCCACGACGTCCGGTGGTTTTCGTGTGTTGTCCTTTGTGAATTATTTAAGTTTCAACCTTATTGTATGTAACCAAGGCGACCATCAACACAGGAAAAAAGTGTCTGTGTGACTACGTATTTTTTTTAAAACAAAACTTTAAGTATTTTTTTTGTTGTAGTTGTCTTGCTAATAATGTCTTTTTCCATCATAAATGGCCATTTATTCTTCTTTATCTTAAAACAAATTGGGAGAAGTTTTGCAGATTTAAATAGGGTAAACTTTTGATCTTTTTTATATGGATCTGTTGTGATAAAGGATTAATTTGTGTGAGACTGTTACTTAGTGCAAACTTTATTTTACCAACTGCATTATTTTTATTGAAATATGCATACCGTAAAACCCCTGTTCAAGCGCCACCTCTATTTGAACGTAACCTCTAATAGAATGCCACTTTTACAGAAGAGTTGAAAAATAGAGCGCCATGGCGGTAAAATATAGGTTTTACGGTATATTCTTCCATGAACTGTCTATAACGACCTTTTCCTCTAAAGGACATGGACTGAATGAGCAACTCTGGTTTGAAGTCTTATTCCCGGAGAATGTGGCATATACGTACAAGATCCGATCCGCACGTGACTTCGGGGAGATCCTATCGACCCCGCTACACCGTGTGAACCTGGTACCCGTGGAACCAGCCGAGGCATGTGGGCATGTGATCGATAACGGACATTTGCTGCAAAATCAAGTGGCTTTAGTAACAAGGGGGTGAGCGTGTGTTTGTTAACGAAGCGGTTAAAAGAGGGTTTAAAACAGGAATTAATCTGTATTATTAAAACTTGCTATTTTTATGTGTGGCCACAAAGCTTAGTTTGTTTGGGTGTGGTCTTTCATCCGAAAGGTTTTCGTTTCGAAACCGGTTTCTAACTAGTCGGTTGTGTTCTTCGACAAGGTATTGGGCAGGCTTTTCTTGATTCAAACAATATTGAATACACTGCAATAGCTTTGCATAAACAACGGTGTGCATAATGTAATCTGATGATTGCCCATGTATAACTCACATTTAAGTTGTCCAATCAGATAAACATAAAATAATACTAAAGTTGTATGAAGGCCTGAATTAAACCTGAATAAAAAAGAATGTATATCCCTATCTCCGGTAACCCTACGAAGGGTGCAAGGTAATGACGATTGTCCGCTTGAGAATGCTCCCTTGCAATTTCCTATTTACGGGGATAAACATCAATATCCTATATAGGATATTGATTTTGAATGCTAACTAGTGTGCAGATAAATGTGTATACCTGCAATGTACCATTTTATACCTTTATCTATACCAATATAATATTGCTTTGTTACTATTCATTAACACTTTTAAAAACCAGCATATATACTTATTAGTATACACTAAGAATGAATCATTGGAAAAATCCGACAATCCAAGTTAAACACCTCCCACAGTGGTTGTTCATTCGTCACGAAAGTGCTGAACGTGGAAAGTTACGGCGCGGCTGCTGTGATCATCTCGGATTATGATGCGGACTCGGTGACACTGTGGATCGATATGGTAGATGATGGGACCAACAGAGGAAGGGATGTGGAAATCCCTGCTTTCTATATGCTGGGCAAAGATGGGTAAATACTCTATCTGTATGCTGGGTAGGGATGGGTAAATGCTTTATCTATATGTTGGGTAAAGATGGGTAAATACTCTATCTATATGTTGGGAAAAGATGGGTAAATACTCTATCTATATGCTGGGTAGGGATGGGTAAATACTCTATCTATATGCTGGGAAAAGATGGGTAAATACTCTATCTATATGTTGGGAAAAGATGGGTAAATACTCTATCTATATGCTGGGAAAAGATGAGTAAATACTCTATCTATATGTTGGGAAAAGATGGGTAAATACTCTATCTATATGCTGGAAAAAGATGGGTAAATACTCTATCTATATGTTGGGAAAAGATGGGTAAATACTCTATCTATATGCTGGGAAAAGATGGGTAAATAATCTTATCTATATGCTGGGAAAAGATGGGTAAATACTCTATCTATATGCTGGGTAGGGATGGGTAAATACTCTATCTATATGCTGGGTAGGGATGGGTAAATACTCTATCTATATGCTGGGTAGGGATGGGTAAATACTCTATCTATATGCTGGGTAAAGATGGGTAAATACTTAAAGGGATAGTTTTGTTTCTGCCTTTTATATTATTGGTACTATAAGACAGATAATCTTGCGCTTGCTCTTCATATGATGTGACTTCTTCTCCCTATTATATTCTAGGAAGGGAATGGTTGATACTTAAAATGAGTTTTTTTGGAAATTTTTTTAAAATGCATTTAACAGACAACTTGATGGAAAGACGGGTTCTACCAAATTATAGGAACGTGTGAATCATGCAATACCTCCTGTAACCCGACGATGGGCGCGAGGTGATCTGACGATTACTTGTGCGTTAACACCCTTGCGTTTTCCCATTCACCCGAATAAACCTGAATATCCTATCCTAAATCAGCCAAACAACAAAACTTCTTTCACCAACCCAGGAAAATGATCAGAGATGCGATAAAGAGCAGAAATACAGTTGCTGCTGTTATAAATCTCCCTGTGAACCACACAACCGTATCAACTTCATATATTAATCAACCACCATGGGATCATTGGTGAAATGGCTTTGGCTCCGCATTATTTATTAAATAGCCCGATCAGTTCTTAACAAATAGCGCAAAACCACTGTTATAATATGTAACTTTGATTCTTAAGGTTTTATTACCTGATAAAAAATAAGTGTACTATCAATTTTAAACAATTTTATGACGATAACTAAAACTTAATTTTTTTCAAAATCTAACCTGAAAATGTTTCATTTAAGTTGAAGTGATTTTTACCTAGACCTATTCAGTACAAATATGGTGATGGTATTTTTTTGGTGAAAATAGTTTTACTTTTTAATTTCATTTCTGAAGGTAATAATGTGTGACAAAATCACATGACATTGATTTGCAATTGATTTCTTAAAGTTACCTTGTGAATGTGTTAAGCGTTAACTCAGTTCTATTGTAATACTTGGTGTCACATAGCCAAATTTCTGGTTTAGTTTTGTGCAATTGATTGTTTAAATCACACTTGTGCCAATAAACTTTTACATTATTACGAAGTTCTTCTTACGGACTAATTGTCTATCTGCCAAGGGGCGTTCAATTGAAGTATGTGGAGGGGGAAATTAACGTTGTGTCTTACTTAATAAGAGGCATAACATTTCTCCAACCGGTTAGTCTGATGGTTTAGTGCGACGCCTTTCAACCAAAAGGTTGCAGGCAAGTCAGTTGTGTTTCTTGGCAAGGCATTTCACTGATATTGCCTGATCCAAGCGGATTAATGGGTTCTACTAAACTGAAGAAAAGTCCAAATCTTATACAACATGCTGTAATAGCTTGGTGGGCACAAGGTGATCTGACAATCGCCGGTGTATTACCCCCTTGGTTTCCCATTCACGGGGATAGAGATAAATATTCTATCCATATATATCAAAGATAGCTGAATAAACGCATCCAAAAGCCACTCAAAATAAACTATATTTTGTTACAACAAGTGTTTATCATTCAACTAATATGGGAAACATGCAAGTAATAGAGACAACACAGCACGCTATGAAAAGAACTAAATACAGAATTTATGGAAATGCAGTGGTGTTACTTAATATGACTGCTCTTTGGAGTACTATATTAGGATTATAACAATATGGACTTAATTCTACAGAATCCTATTGAAACTAAATATAGCAGTCTGATTAAGTAATCAACATTGTTTGTAAAACAGATAGAATTGTTACAAATTATTGACTCTCAAGAGTTGACACTTATAATCTACTATATTTTAAAAGTCAGCAGTTTGGTACAGAAATTATATTTTGCTTTAAAAACGCTACTTCTACTAAAAAAAGTCATGGAAATCCTATCTAAATATTGCAAGTACTATATGGTTGCTATATCCACCTGGGTTATATCATGGATTGCTTTTGTATATTGCAATAATCTCATTTTGCTTGTAAGAACTGCAGTGTTATGATGAGACTTTGGTTATGATTTGAAGAGTGAAATGAAAAACGACATGCAAATGTAAAACTTTCAGAAAATAACTTTGGGAGAAAAATATTAAATGAACTGGTCATTTAAATGCAAGGAAAAAGTGTTTATATAAAAATTGAATTATTTGCATTACATCTTATCATTTTGAATATTTAAAAACGGGAGTTTGGATAGTTTTAAAACTTTTCATTCAACACATTTTGGATCGGGGAAAAAATGAAAAAAATTCAACCAAAATGGAAGATGTATAACTTTGATAAAAATGTATAAAATGAGATTGGAGATGTAGAATCCATGGATCTTGAGCTCATGAATACATGGTTGTCACAAGCCACTGATGGAAGAGAAAATTATGGGTTAAATTTTTAAATGCATGTGTACCATAGTGCATAGGTTACCTCCCCTACTGGGGTATATGTGAAAAACTACTGGGGTATATGTGAAAACTACTGGGTTAAAAAGCATACAAATTTAAACAAAATGTAAAAACTTACTTTAAGCTGATAGCTGGGACATATGTTAGTTTAGCAATTAAATGCCTTAAGTTTTAGATGCTTGGGGCCAGTTGGTTAATTAATTTGGTCAGTGAGCTCACATGGGCGATTAATCAAAAGGTAATCAGACTAAATTTGTTGCTGGATTTAGGTTAGCACTTAGCAATGTTTATCTTAACCTGGTGGATTAGTAAGTGATTAAAAACTAAAAGAATTTATTTATCATTTACAACACACTGCAATAGCTGTAGCACACTTGTAAATACAGGAATTTGAGTTATAACACCAGTACATTACTGTGGAAAAACATGAGTATTCTATGGCTATATCCGTCCTCACACATCAATCAACCTTGATAAGCATCAACCAGTTCACCAGTTCTACTTACCAATGGCCAGGCTAAATACACACAAGAACACACTACATAACATAACACAATGGCCATACCAAATACAGATGCGTCCACACATTGCAATATATAACATTTGTACGGTATAAACTACTCACAGCTTCCAGTGATATCTTTGCTTCTTTTGCATTTCCCCTGAACTCATTGTAAGAATCTGAAATGAGGTGTTGTGTGATAAGCGTGTCTGTTACCTTACTTACAGCTCTCCAGACTGTAAGTTAAAAGGTTTTGGGATTGAACATTGTCTGAACCCAGTGGTACAATGGGTTAAATAAAAAATTATATCAATGTTTCTACCTTATACAATACACAGCAAAAGCTAAGGTAACCCTTCAGTTGTGTCCTTGGACAAGGCACTTATCGCATGAACCCAGTGGATTGTGTTTTCACAGGTAAAAACATGAATATCCCATCTACACTTGAAAACACTTTAAACAACAATACATACAAAGCAGGCAATCAACTCACTGAACATGGTTTCGAGCCTTACGGAGAGCAGCACGAAGTCATCCATGTTGATTGTGAGATCCTTGCTGGCGTATCTCACACACAACATCTGGTACAGACGTGAGCTCAGACTGTAACCTGGAAGAAATGACTTTAATATTCAGTTTTCGTTTTTGTGGGGTATTAAAAATAGCCTTTTTATTACACCATCTGTCCATCTGTGTCACATTTTCATATATATTTGTACACAAATCAACCTTGATAAGCACACTACCTGTCCTTCTAGGCCACATTTCCAAAATCCCAAACATATATATTTCCACACAAATCAAACTTGATAAGCATGCCAACTGTATATCTGTGCCACATTTCCAAAGTCCTGATCATACACATTTCCACACAAATCAATCTTGATAAGCGCACCCCATGTCCATCTGTGCCACATTTTCAAAGTCCCTACCATACACATTTCCACACAAATCAACTTTGATAAGCACACCACATGTCCATCTGTGCCACATTTCCAAAGTCCCTACCTACACATTTCCACACAAATCAACCTTGATAAGCACACCACATGTCCATCTGTGCCACATTTCCAAAGTCCCTACCTACACATTTCCACACAAATCAACCTTGATAAGCACACCACATGTCCATCTGTGCCACATTTCCAAAGTCCCTACCTACACATTTCCACACAAATCAACCTTGATAAGCACACCACATGTCCATCTGTGCCCCATTTCCAAAAGTCCACCCATACATATTTCCATAGAAATCAACCTTGATAAGCACACCACCTGTCCATATGTGCCACATATCACAGAATCACACCACTTAAAATTAAAACAATTACCAGCATTGCTTAAAGCTTCTCTCAGCTCATAAGTATCAAAGTTACCGCTGTTATCTTTGTCATACTTCTTAAAAATGTTCTAGAAAGAGAGATTTTGATTAGATTAGCCACATACCAGTATCTGCTTAATTAAACCAGATGAAATTTTAAATTTTTTTTTTAAATGATTTTTACGGAACATGTCAGACAACAAGCCGAAAGGTTATAGGATCGAAACTAGTCGGTTGCTGGTTACTTATTTCTTTGGGCAATGTACTTAAGCACATTGGTTTGACCCTTTGACCCAGTAGATTAATAAGTGGTTTTACTAAAACTGTAGCACGGTCCTTAACATAATTTCCATGCTATTTTATTAATTTATCCTTCTTTTTTTTACTTCTGCAAAAATATAACCTGAACAGCCCAATGTGAAAGCAAATTACCAAATTTTATTCGACTTTTATAATTTTTGTTACTACCATACAACAATGAATTCAAAATAAAGCTTAATTAGTAATTTGTGGGAAAAAAAACAATGAAATAAATACCATCAATTTAGAACTTACAATCCATTTACGGACCCGAACCCACAAAGCCTTAAATTCTTCGTAGTCCAATTTCCCTGAATTTGTTACCTGTGTAAGTGCAGTCAAGGAAAATAATGTTCATGAAATAAAAATTGATTAATTTTTAAATCTTTTACCCAACATTTAAAACGGGCATGGGCAACATACGACCTGCAGACTGTATCTAACCATACCCTGTAATTAATCATCATTTCCTATTTGTATCAAATTCAAAACTTGATTCTGGATTGGACACCCATATCCATACTAGATTTTTGATCTATCCATTTAACCGATCCTCTATTTAACCCTCTATATCGGAAAACTATCCGTAATTTTTTTTGTCAAAAACACAACCATGCACAAAATGATCAGCCAAGAACCGCAAAAATATTTTACACATCTTGCTTTACACTATCCAGTCTTGTATTTTCTATTTAGATGGGAGTTTTCCGTTTTATAATTTTTCGCCAAGTAGCGATAGACACAAAGTGATTAAGTGGTTATAAAGGATACATCCATAAGTGCAACCATGCTCCGGCAAGCCTCCAACCCAAAACCATCGAACTTCCCCACTCCTGCGTCTGGATAAATAAAGGGGGGTTATGGGCAACCATAAAAGATAGGGAAAGAGGGAAGGAGGGAAACTGCTCACTATAACTATGAAAACTAATTTGACCCTCTCAACCCCAAAACTAACCCTAACTCCAACCCCAAGTTTGACTCTAATGACATAATCTTTAGTTCGTGTGTAGTTTCCCACCTTCCCGCTTTTCCACTTTCCCTCCTTTAGTTTTCCCCGGGGGGTTATGCATTGCTAACGGAGGACATTTTGTCTCATTAAATTTAAAAACAAGTTACGAAGAATTTAAAAATAGAAATAATATTTGAGTTCAACTGGGTCGTTGAAATAAGTGAAATTTTTTAAATTTTTCAAACACAAATTAATATTCTATGTGTTTACTGACTTCTGCAGCAATTTTCCCAGCAGTTTAGTTGGTTGCCAAAACGAAGCCAGCTGTTGCCCACTAATGGGTCATTTCCATAAGCAAGCCACTTAGCGGATATCGCCTGGTCCCAGTGGAATAATGTGTTGTACTAAAATCATAGAAACCTAAAGCACATGTACCACTTTTCATACTGGGAAGTTTTGGAAGAAATGGAAAAAGAAACTTTCAAAATGTAATAAAATATGGGGTTAAAAATCGGACAGTTCTAATTTTTAAAATCAGAAGCATTAACCAACCCCCTCTATACATAGCAATGCTATAAAATGTATTCTAAGTTAATAGACCACATTCCATATTCAAACGTTTTGAAATAATGTTCAAAAATGCAATCTAATATGGAAGAAGTATCGTTTCCAAAACTTCTTAATATTGCTATGTGACTTTGCAATCTCAAGTTGGTTATTTAATTTGTTTTACTTGGTGAATAAGGTTAAGTTACTAATATTGTTTGTGTGTTTATACAACCATGCTATGGGAAGTATTTCAACTTACTCTTCTTCATAACAGAGTTGACAATATCTTGTAATTCGAATGCGTCAATCTCCCCATCCTGCCATGTATATGTGAATTATTTTGTGGTTCATGCATGTCATCTTGCGGTAGAGTATAAATGGTATAAATGATAAGTGTGGATTTGACAAATCAACATCCATAAGGGTATAAACGGAAGATCAATATTCAGAAGGGTAAAAACGAGATGTCAACATAGTTCACCCATATATGTACAACATACATCTCCCAATATTACCAGCTAAGGTACGAACCTACAATTAACACAAAGCATCCACATGGATACAAACACAAAAACAACATACAAAAAGAAAAAAACACTGGGGTACTAATGAGAAATCAATCAACATACACAAGAGTACAAACGCAATACCAACACACCTCTCCCATTAGGGTACACATGAGAAATCAACATACAACTCCCTATATCACCCACAGGGGTACAAACAAAAAATCAACATCCACAAGGGTACACATAACAAATTAAAATCCATTACCCTACATAATTCACTAGGGTACAAATACAATATCAACATACATGAGGGTACAAATGCAATATCAACATACCTCTCCAGTAAGTTTGTCGAACAGTTGCTTGAATTTCCTGTCGTTTTCGGATTCTTCCTGTAAATGAGTCTGATGTGAGCAACTTGGAATTGAATCACACAAAGCCTCAACTCCAACATGCATTTTGTGAGGTTTCCACCATTAACACAACAACACCATAACACCATTGCAAATAGGCAAACAGCAAATTATATGCGTTTAAGCCAACCATACACAGCAAACCAAACCATATGCGAAAACATAAACGACAAACCATATGGCATATGCGTTTTAATGCAGCGAGCATGAATTGGTGGTAAGGATTGTGCTTTATGATTTATTTAAGGTAAGGATATTCTTATTAGAATCATTTTGATTTTTTAAGAGTTATTCTAGAATCAAATTTCGAATATAGAATTTGAACCGCTCTGAAATTATATTTGAAGCCCAAGTAAAAACATTTTTTAACTGTTAAATAATTTACATAATTAAAACCCATTTTGTTCTAATGTTAGCACTTAATTTGCTCATAGCAAAAAATAATTCCAAATTATTTTCAATCGAAATCAAATCTTGATTATGAAATGGACATTCCTACTCATGGGTCGACTCAAATCAGTTTTTTGTTCCGATTTTCAAAAATCAGTTTGCCAAAGCAAGCAGCAAATGGATTGGATAAGAATTTCAATCAACATAAAAATTCCATTCCTATAGTCATAAAGCACAACCCTATTTGTGAAGCACAGATCCAATATACAGTGAGATTAGATGAAAAAAAACAACAAATCAAATACAATTATTATGTTAAGTTAATTAAATCTTCACCAAACACCAGAATTTTTCTGGCTTTACATCGAAAGCAACAAAATGCACCAACAAATTGAAAACAAAGAAACATGCTTAACAGAACAGCACATGCAAAGCTGATGTATAATTTGGTGTCTTGAAATTGGAAAGAAAAAGATTAATTGGTTAATTAAAAGAAAGTGTTGTTTCTAATTCTACCTTGTGTGGGGGTCTCTCTTTGACTTTCTGAGTGAAGGGTAACAACAATTTTTCTTGCAAAATATGTTTACATTGAAATTCGGTAAAAAATGTTAATCAAAATTTCTCTCAAAATATCGAACACAATGGCGTAAACGGCAAATTCCAAACAGCAAGACAAGCTTATGCAAGAATATTTATGCTGAAGCATTCACCGGGCTACTTAAGCCATAACATATTAACACATTACTTAAGCCAAAACACATAAAATAAGGTAAAATAGTATCCGCCACATAATTTTGTGGATAAAAACCCTTAACAAGTGCAATCGTCAGATTACTTGCACAGTTGCAATGTTAAATACAATAAAGACATTTTCAGAGATTTAATAACCCATTAAACCACTGGGTTTAGGCAAATACCACTGTGTGTTTGTCAAGGACTAAAAAATGACGCTTTTTTAAGCTGTGGGGAATTCCCCTGGGTGGTTCACCTAAAATAGCTGCTGCACAGTTACAGCAGTTTATGATGGCGAAGGGTTCAATAATTGAAAAATCCACACAAATTGATATGAACATTGACACACACTCAATTCTTAGTAAATTACATGAATTGACCATGCATATGAGTTCAGTGATTTAGTATTACGGACTAAATGCTCCTAATTTAGGATTAGTTGGGGGGTAAATGGGGTGGTTAAATGGGTTTTAAACTAAATACTTCCAATTTTAGACTAATGCTCCTAATTTTGGGTTAGTTGGTGGGGTAAAGGGGTATGTGAATGGGTAAGATACTCACGTTGGATGGGGCTGGTTCAGGGGTGACAACTGTGTTCTGTTTCGTCTCCTCGTCTATTTCACTGCATTGATGGGTGATTGGGGTTAAAATAGGGGTAAGTTTAGACACAGTAGATATTATATTAGGGGTATGTTTGGGTTGGAAAAGTATCTATTCGCTTTCTTACTGGAAGATTTGACCGCTATATCCTGGATCCATAATAGCTTGGGCGCTGGAGTATAAGGCCTTTTATGCCTTTATTTCTGCTCCTGGAGCTACTGTGGACCCTCCCACATTAATGTACACGTAAGAATAGTGGTAATGGGTGATAGAGTTAAAATAGGGGTAAGTTTAGACACAGAAGCGAAATGATAAGGATATTTAGTAACGGTAAAGAGTTGGTGATTGGCCTAAGAAAATAAATGGGTTCTTGAGGTTTGTTTTAGCCTCAGTGGGTAAATATGTGTGTTCATTAGAATATTGGCAGGGGTTCGATGATGGGAATTTAAATAGAGATGCTCAGATATGTTAAACCCTAGTGGGTAAATAATGATGGTCGTCAGAATAATTATAAAGGGTGGGTGATAGGGGTTGGAATAAGGGTAATTAAGTATGTTTAGATTCGCTGTGTGGCTCTGCTAATAGTTGGTATGCTTTTTATTCAAGTACTTAAAAGTTATATTAAAATACCATGTTGTGTCTTAAGATGAACACAACCTGCTGGTGGGCGCAAGGTAATCTGACGATTGTCAGTGTGTTGACCCCCTTGGTTTTCCCATTCACGAGGATAAACATGAATATCCTCCTCCTCCTTACCCAGTTTCAGCTCGTTTCTCAGTGTAGATCCGGAGCACGAAGTCGGCTTCCTCATTCGGTTGGAAGGTGGAGGGAACGATGCAGTATTCTCCGGGTGGGAGTTTGAATCGCTGGGAGTTCTCACGCAGATTGATGAAGTTCTTGGATCGGGCGAACGACTGGTTGTAGAGGAAGAAATCCTTCTTCAAGGTCTGGCTGGATGACTGGTCTTTCAACTGCGAAAAATTATATTTTTGTTGATATTGCCGACTCCGAAAATTAACAAAAACTACCTTGAAAATGGTAAACAAAAAGGAAGAATAGAAAAAAACAATTTTACTTTGTATTCAAAACGAATTTGATTATGATTGTATAAAGGATACCAGACTCTACTAATAGAAGACCCTACCCATGTAAGTTTTTTGCCCCTACAAAATCCTACCCCAATAAGCACCCACCAAACAAGGCTTTCTAAGTCCCTTTTAATGCCCTAACTCTACAATTCCCCACACCTAAAATATCCTACTCCTACGATTTCCTACCCTACGACCCTACCCCACAGAGGCCATACCCCCCAAGATTCCACCCCTACAAGTTCCTACCCATATAAAGTCCGACCACTTCTTTCATTCCAACCATGTTCTACCCATATAAGGCCCTAGCTTCTACGAATCCCTACCCTGATATGCTCCCACCCTACAAGGTCATAAGGCTCCACCCCGGGGTAAACACAAAGCACTACCCCTTCAAGTTCCTTCCCCGCCCACCCCTACAGACACCACGCCAAAACAACTCTCACTTTATAAAGCACGAATCCGATGGTGAGGAGTCCTTGTCCCTTCATCTTCTGCTTTCTCCTGTTCTTCTGCATGAGAGAGAGGATGAAACTGCATCCTTCCACGTCATCATCAGGGTCATCATCCTCTTCTTCCAAGATCAATCGGAACTGGGGGTTCACCCAGAATGTGTCTGCGGGGGTGAGGGGGGTTCACCCAAAATTTGTCAGGGGGTGAAAAGTGGTTAATACCAGTTTATGTGTATGGGTACTACTTGTGAAGGATTTATTTACCTAAAATGTGCCAATGGGGGTGTTTGGGTTTTACTGTTTTTAGAAATGTGGACACGAAGGGGTTAAATTAGTTCAAAAGATAAAACTTTTCAAGCGCAGTGGATTGGTATCAAATAAGGAAGATAATTTACCAGTGAAGGTAATTATTACCTTGATATGTATTTAATTAATCTTGTACACAAAGTGTAAAAAACTCTAAAAAAAAGAAATCTCCTGTCCATATATATTGCCGACCAATTAAACCATAATATTAAACATTCAAAATAAACTTTAATATCGTGTGATTTGCTAAAGAGCGTTTCCTGGCATACTATACAATAATAGAGCTATTCAATTGCTTCCTGGCACTAAATGCTCAGCCAAATTATGACATTTACAAAGGTTGCTGCAACTTCAGGAGTCAGTCATGCAGTTCACCACAAACCAAAGGTTTATGTCGTTAAACAATCCATGAAAATAATGTTTAACTCTTTCCCTCCCAACTCGCCATATATGGCGAGTTGGTGGGAAAACATGGCATCCCGTCTGTCCATAAATGGATACAAATCTAAAAAACGATTTCTCCGCAATGCGTAATGGTAGAGACCTCAGCTATGGCTCATTCGATCAAGGAAACCCTATATTTTATTCTCTGTGATTATCGTGGAGAAATATTAAAAATGCGAGGAGTGATAGCCTTTCTTTTTCAAGGCTTCGCCTCTTATTTCTATCGATTTTACACGAATTTACACGTGACTAACTCAGCCAATAGGAGTCGTGTTAACTTGCAGAGAAGCTCTTTTTGTCAAGCAAGTCTTTCTTTACATTCTCTGTGAATTTCGTGCCGTTGAGATAAAAAGGAGAGCGTTGGTGACGTTTTCGCAGCAGGCGGTTATGCTTCGTGTTCACCAAAGCATGAATCCAGCTGGGCCTGCTGAGCGCACGATAAAGAAAAAGGCGGCGAGACTAGCTAGTTCGGTGTGCCCTGCTTTGAAGAATATTGGATATAGTATTTGCGTTTGTTTGGTTTTGTATGCCCTTTTTACACTTCCTTCACTGTTCTTTTTTATACTTTTTACTATTTTAGTTCTACAAAAGTAAAAACTTCAATGCGTTCTTGTTCAAGTTTTCATAATATAGTCAGAAAAAAGGGAAATTTCAATTACAAATAGTAAAAAAACTACTGAAGATAGAAATACAGTTCGAATTTTCCTGAATACAAAAACTATTAGACAATCTACATTCAAATTTTCATATCATTTGGGCATTCCAATAATAAGTGAGTATTTCGTTTGTCAGTGCACCTCAAATTTTTCAAAGTCGAGCAGAATTTTCTTTGCATAAAAAGTGGTGTTCACTAAAGTTTATATAATATATTCTTTATTAGAGGTAGATTTTAGATGTGCAGCTTGTTTAAAAGAGGGATAAATTATCTTTCCAACCATACTAAATATTAATTCATAGCATAAACTTTAGAAAAACTGTGCTAATTTGAAAATGACTAAAAATTGTAAAAAACACTGCGGGACAGCATGTTTGAATTAATGCATTTGGCCGGGAGTGAAAGAGTTAAACAAAAATGTGAACCCTCTTCTTTTTACCTCACACTGTTGTTTTCCTTTTATTGCATAAATATTATTAGTTCTGTGGAATATAAGTGAAAATGACTCTTTAAGGGCAAAAAATTGTCGACCGCTGAAAAAGTATGATAAATACCAAAGGTTTACGTTCAATAACCTATTGACAGCTGCTTTAACATTTATATGTGATATTTCTAAATATGTTAAAACTAGTCTT
>CH003010.1:65693-111677 GCA_000149265.1 Ciona savignyi | reverse complement strand
ATTCTTACAGTTTTTGCCTGTAAAGAATTATTGTTATAAAATAATTATCAGTTTTACAGATTATGTATGCTGTTATTCACTGGTTGACAAGTCTATCCAACTGACTACATCAAAACAATTATTTTTCTATCTTTTTAATTTTTTTTTAAATTTTGTACCTTAAATGTTCTTATAAACATGCTTAATAAATTATATGATTTGATTATATGATGTATATGATTTCAAATCTTGACTGCATGATAGTATGCCAATGTTGCCCTTTAGTTTTCACCGATTAAACAGAAGTTCGGAAAGAAAAAGGAAACACTGTTTAACAACATATGAGGAACAGTAAACCAAAAATTAGGAATTTCCCGAAGTTATCAGGCAATTTAACTCTTTCACTCCCGGCCAAATGCATTAATTTAAACATGCTGTCCCGCAGTGTTTTTTACAATTTTTGGTCATTTTCAAATTAGCACAGTTTTTCTCAAATTTATGCTATGATTTAATATTTAGTATGGGTTGGAAAGATAATTTATCCCTCTTTTAAACAAACCGCACACCTAAAATCTACCTCCAATAAAGAATATATTATGTAAACTTTAGTGAACACCACTTTTTATGTAAAGAAAATTCTGCTCGACTTTGAACAATTTGAGGTGCACTGACAAACGAAATACCTCACTAATTACTTGGTATGCCCAAATGATATGAAAATTGGAATGTAGATTGTCTAATAGTTTTTGTACTCAGGAAAATTTGAACTGTCATTGTATCTTCAGTAGTTTTTTTACTATTCCTAATTGAAATTTTCCTTTATTCTAACTATATTATGAAAAATTGAACCAAAACGCATTGAAGTTTTTAGTTTTGTAGAACTAAAATAGTAAAAAGTATAAATAAGAACAGTGAAGGAAGTGTAAAAAGGGCATACAAAAGCAAACAAACACAAATACTATATCCAATATTCTTCAAAGCAGGGCACACCGAACTAGCTAGTCTCGCCGCCTTTTTCTTTATCGTGCGCTCAGCAGGCCCAGCTGGATTCATGCTTTGGTGAACACGAAGCATAAACGCCTGCTGCGAAAACGTCACCAACGCTCTCCTTTTTTTCTCAACGGCACGAAATTCACAGAGAATGTAAAGAAAGACTTGCTTGACAAAAAGAGCTTCTCCGCAAGTTAACGCGACTCCTATTGGCTGAGTTAATCACTTGTAAATTCGTGTAAAATCGATAGAAATAAGAGGCGAAGCCTTGAAAAAGAAAGGCTATCACTCCTCGCATTTTTAATATTTCTCCACGAAAATTACAGAGAATAAAATATAGGGTTTCCTTGATCGAATGAGCCATAGCTGAGGTCTCTACCATTACGCATTGCGGAGAAATCGTTTTTTAGATTTGCATCCATTTATGTACAGGCGGGATACCATGTTTTCCCACCAACTCGCCATATATGGCGAGTTGGGACGGAAAGAGTTAAACATTAGGACAATGTGGGCGTGATATTATCTCAACTCTGTCATGCATAAGTTTACTTGATGGTTAATACACATATTTCTATGTTTGCTTGTCCCTGGAAATAGACATTTAAACAAGCGCTACAATGTAGGCGTGATGTTATCTTGAGACTCTTATGCATTAGTGCACTTGAGGCTTAATACACATATATCCATGTTTTTGCACAAGAATGGATTGTAGTTTTTTTTAAGAAATACTACTCAATTTTTTAAATATAACCAATCTTTTTTGAAAACATAAAACTCATATTTTTAAGAAATACAACCATCTATTTTTTTGAACTATAATCCTAAGAATGGACTAAGATAACACTGTAGTTTACACTAAAATTTTGTATGCTATTTCGTGAAGAAAACAGATAATCCCAGGAATTTCCCGAAATTATCGGGCAATTTAAACAAGCGCGATAACGTAGGCATGATATTATCTCAACTCTGTCGTGCATTAGCGCACTTAAATGTTAATACACACATCCCCATGTTTGTGTGTCCCTAAAATAATTCAGGCATTCAAACAAGCGCTACAATGTAGGCGTGATATTATCTTGAGTTTCTTATACATTAGTGCACTTGAGACTTAATACACGCCTTTATGTTTGTTTGCACAACAATCAATTGTCAAATTTAAAATATAAACATCTTTTAAAGAATTATAACCTATATTTTTTTTTAATATAAAAACCTTTTTAAATATAAAAACCATCTTTTTTTAAATAGAACTTATTGTTTTATGAAATATAACCTATTATTTAAAAATGTAAGGTACCGGTATCGTTTCTGTAAAATACTCCATCTTTTTTTAAATTTAATCCTAAAAATGTAGTAAAAACATGTAATTTAAGCAACAATTATAGACGCCATAAAATTGACACTTTTTTTGCTACAAAGCATTTTTGATCATTTTTCAAAATATTCCAATTAACAATGTTAAATAAATACGAAAGAAGTTCTCTTAGGTATAATATCAAGACAGAATATTATTTGATAATGTCATCCTTGTGTATTGACTGAATATAGATAGTACCGGTCATTAAACTAAAAAAAGCTAAAATTATAGTTTCATAAAAAAATGGTTTTTAATTTTTATTAAGTCTTAATCCCAGAGTATGTAAGGGTGTGCTGAGAAATTAAGCACCTGGGATAGTCACATACTACAGACTGCTGTATAAGTATGCTTTAGTGAATATTTGCAGTAAATGGCTCTTTTAGGCCTGTAAAATAAGGACCATACATAAATAAGTCCTAATGTAATGTAAATATAAAAATAATACCATAATTACAAAATATTATATTTCGGCTTTACTAATTCATATTATTCTTCCCCAGGCAGTAATTAAGTAATTAAAGAAGCTAATCACTGATATTGAGCAAAATTGAAAGGCACAGATAACCACTTGTACAATTACCTCCACCGCGCAACCCATAAGTGCTCCCTTCTTAAGTGACTTCAGCATTACACTGTACAAGTTTCCTGGGGCGTCTTTCAAGGAGATAATCTCGGTTACTCCCCCTGTGAAGTCTTCCATGGCCTCGGTCGTACTCCCTCCTTTTAAAGCTTCGTAAGAACCATTTAACCTGACGATTTTGGTCAAATTTAAGGTAAAATTATGGTCAAATTTGGAGACATTATTGTGGACTAATTTAAGGAGAAGATTTTGATCAAATTGGAGGGTTGATATATAAAAATGATAAGGACGATCAAAAAATAATTAAAATAACAAAAAGATCGGTTGTTATCTCACTAAAAGCATTAATCACACTCCCTCAAAAAAGCGTTGTTTTGGAATGTCCATTACAGAATCGAGATTTAAACTCGAATTTAAATAAGAAATAATTCAGAATTATATTTTGATTATACATTCAATGTGATGTACTTAAAACGGGGACACCTCTTCCAATACAGATTACCCCCTAAAAAGAAGATATTTTTTCAAACACATACAAAAAAGAACGACTTACTTAGCGTATGCCTTCTCCAGCAAAGCGCTCCAAAATTCATTAGTTTGAGCAGAGTGTAGATAGACAAGTTTTCCACGATAAGTAGGTAAAAGGTCATCCACCATAACATCCACCCATTCCCCATACTGTAATGCAGCATTCAATTTTAAGGCGTTTATCCAGGGTATCTAGTAGACTGCTTTGACCTTATGACTTTAAAAATTTGTTCATCACGCAAAAAAATGGAACCTCAATTTTTGTCGATTACAATAATGCAACACTATAGAAATAAGTATGCTTTTAGTATGTAGAAACTTAGAATGAAAACTCAGTTTTCACTCCTATAAAAAACTACTAGTTAACGAAATTTTATTTGATTTGTGAATCAACCATGTTCTGGCTACAATAAAGGACAAAATGCTGGAAAACATGGGCAATGCTATGCTAACTGTAAAATTTGGACACTTTTAGTCAAATGTCAATATTTACGATCCAATTTGGACGCTACAATCGAAAAAAATTTATGCAAAAAATCTTTTAAATTGCGTCGTTTTAAAATAATAATTGTAAAATGATATTTCAAGATAATGTTGATATAAAAAATGTTTGATTATATGCTGGCCTTACTGAATTTGCTGTCTTAATTTTACATCTCTTTTTTATTTACTTACCAGTACTGTTGGATTATTAAAATTATATTTTATTATTTTAATTAACATAATTTTGTAATAGATGTTTAGTACTGAATTCTTCAGAAATGCATTTACTTAGAAGTAAAATTACACAGCGTTCAGGCTAATGCTGCTGTGTAGTAAGACAATCTTATTGCAAGGGGAAGTTACGTACCATAACTCTATAATTTGTTGTGAATGTTACTGGAAATTAAGCAGACAGAAAACAAAACGTCATACTGACTTAATGTGAAGACAAATCAACTTTCTTTTCTTTGTAAAAATCTGGATTTTACTCTCACAATTCATTACATATACGTATGAGGGTAAATGTCTATTTACCTGGAAATACTTTATATATAAAAATGTAAGTTTTAAGTTCTATTAAAAGGTAGTTTTAATTTAATAAGTTATATATAAAACATGGTTTAAAGTTGATTTTAAAGTTATACAACTTAAAGAAAGAAACTGACATTTATAAATCACTTTTTAAGATATTTGTATAATGACCCGGACATACTATCTTATACTACGTACCAGTCTATAATAACACTATATATATTTTCTCAATTAACTTACAAGTACACACAGAGCTAATATAGGTCAAGTTCACATAGATACACATAGGATTAAATAGATGTAGCATAATATAATACTAAGTTTTTGTGGTGTTTTGTGGTATTTGTGTCAAGATTATGTTAAACTATTCCTTTACAGTAAGAGTTGTTTTTTTTTAAATGACTCAATTTAATTTTTTTTGCATAAATGGTTTTTGACTGCAATTGTCCATAAAGACTATTCATCTATACAAATGTATATAGTACTTCTATAATACATATAAAAAGTAAAGCGCATATAAAGACATTACACGAGGTAAGCCATATGTTTACACAGGTATATAACACATAAAGTTACACACCTGCCAAAACTGGAAGTGAAACATGCCACAGTAGTCTTTTGAGAAGCTTTGATCGGGTGGGATAATGCGGTAAAGCAAATCATCGTTTAACGACAGAGAAGCTATAGCCGCCAACAACCAACAGTCACCTAATGGGTATTCATAGAATTAATTGTGTAAATTCTGTAATTTGTATTTTTGTATTCTTATATGTATTAGTCACAACTCACAAACCATTCAACCATTCGGTTTAAGTTTTAAGTTTATTTTTAAATTTATGCTGACATCAGAATTGAACATATAACACAGTTTTTACAGTAATGCACAGCAAAGGATGCAGCAAAAGAACCAAGAGTCACCAAGTCAGCTGCAACCTTTATGATTATGATGTCAGCATACATTTAAAAGATTCGGCCACATGAACATACTGATTTTCATTTTTAATTGCACTGTATTCCAAAAAAGTTTAAGAGTCTGAGTAAAGTTTTTAGTACTAACGGTTGTTTTTTGGGGTATAATATACCCACAAATGTAAAATAAATCAGTTATCAGTTTTTTTGTATGTATAATAAAAATCACATATAATATAGGCTATATCACTAAACAGTTTACATATTTATTGTTATTAAGCCAGTAAAAATACAATCAGACAAGATATGGATTAGGAAGTTTTATCCCATGCTTACCTAGCTCGCCCTGCATGATATCGAATCGACTTGCGCCGCCCACAAATAACTGAGGATTCTCAGAGATTTCCTGTGGAGATAAAACTTTAACGACAGCACCACAAAATTTAAAAAAAATTTAAACATTTTTCTACAACAATCTTTAGTGAAATTCTTTCGTAGAGTTGAAATTCAACTCTATATTTAAGACTGTGATTGTTTCTTAAAAAATATTTTAACCAACATGTGGACCATAGGAGAAATCCCAATTAACATAAGTTAAATCACATTTACCATGAGTAAATCATACTATTTATTACAATACAAATATAATACAAAAGATGATAATTAGACTAATTAAGCCAATAAGTAGTAATCATACGATAGATTACGAGAGTAAATATTACAGTTACAGGAGTACATTATAAAAGGGTCATGTATTTGTAACAATAGCTTTCTAACAAATATTATTTGTTGAATTGGCCACACTCATTTTAAATAAACACTTGACTATTTACGCCGTTTTGGAAAAAAAAATTAGAAAGTAAATTTTTAGAGCGAAATATAAATGGTAATCCAGTAGGACCAATTAGGACAATAAGAAATATTGATAGAACAAACTACAAGAGTAAATATTACAAGAGTACAATAGAAGAAGCAATAAATAGCAATCAAACATCAGCAATCAGATAAGAAGTTTTCCAGTACAGCTAATAAAGGCAAAAAGTAGTATTTATAGGACAAACTTTAAGAGTAAATATTACAAAGAATGCATAAAAAAGGCAATAAATGGCAATTAAACAGCAGACATCACCCACATGTGGTCGTTTCCACTCAAATTTCATGCTCGGTCGTTGGCTGTAAAACAGTGCGTTGTCGTTTGCAGGAAATTCTGGGTCTTCGAATAAAATCTTCTTCTTAATCAGCTCTTCCTTGATTTCCTCAACAGTCTTGTTGGAGATGTCGATCTTAGGGTTATACTGCTTCGTGGCGCATTGGAATCTGGAAAATATTTTGTAAATAATTACCGACGCTAGTGAGGGCGGATTTTGTAGTGTTGTGTATAAATTTGTGATAATTTCACATCGGAAATATATGTCATTCAAAAAATTTTTAGAAGACATTTAGGAAACAAGTTTAAACAGCTTTGTTTTACTGGTCCAGGTTTAAAACCAGTGGCAAAGGAATTTTTCTATATTTTGTGATAATTATCGAAGGGGAAAGAACCTTCGCAAAATTTAATCTCAATAAATCTAAGCATAACCCCCCAATTTTTATTAGTAGTAATGTTTTTTCTTCCTAAATTATTTATTTATTAATTAAAATAAAATATTATAGAAGTAACAGCGAAAGACAGAAGTAGTTAGTGTGTAGTTTCCCTCCTTCCCTTCTCTAAGTTTTACCCCAAGAAAACAAACAACATTACCTATCAAAAAAAATAAAAAAATTATGATGCGTCAAGACATAAGTAGTAAGCGTCCAATTTCCCTTCTACCCTCTTACCATCCTTTAAGTTTACCCCAAGAAAACAACATGGCTAATGAAAAAATAATAAAGTGTTGATTTATTACCTTCTAGGTCCCCCGGTAGCTTTCACAGGAGCAGAACTACTATTATGCCGAGCGTACCGACCAGCACCGGGGGCTCCTATAGCCCCAGTTGCCGGCCCATTCGGCACATTACGGCGAATGGTACGTTTCTGGTAATAATACGGCATTTTCCTAACTACTGGCAACGATTTAAATTTTCAGAGATAAATGTACAGCAGAAAATATAAGAAAACAGGCAATTTAAAACTGGACATTTAAATAAAACTGGAAAAGCATTTAATTCCTTGACCTTTTGTGGCCAATTTAAAGGCTAATAGTAAACTATGACTTTGGTGTAAACTGTAAACAGATATTTTTCGAATCCTTTTTCTTTAATCTAGCGGTAAGTCTTCCTATAGCGGCTTAGCACTTTGCCTGTTAGGCTATGTATTACTAACTATACACAATACCAAAAGACCATGTATAAAACTGAGTAACTAACTCTGACAAAATTGGCAAATCAACTAAACATAACCTTATGACGATGTAACTCAAAATCCTAGGAAGTAAAACCTCACCTGAAAGCCAGAGGTACATGCTTTAGCACAATAGAATGTCGCCTGGTTTTATGAGCTGTTTGAATTGAACATCTCCTTTGAGAATGTCTTGCGCTGTCACTGGGTTCTTGCTGGCCACTTTCAACTGGTGCTGGATTACTAGTTTCTGCACAAGTCGGGTTATCCATATTTTACACTCAAACTCTGCTGAAACTGTGTTGTAAGTTAATAACTACACTTGAATACGAACTACACAAACCAAAACAATCAAAACATCAACTGCGCTGACAGCAATATTTACAACCGTTTATATACTACAGTAAGCCACCACGTGGACAATTTGTAAGTTGTGAGAATTTCTCGTTCGATAATCTCAAATTCCAAGTAATTGCGTAGGTGGAATTATTTGTGGTAAAGGTGATGCGTAAACGCGGCTATTATGTTGCTAACCCGTACATAAAAGTGAATGTGTCATACAAGTCTCGAAAGCTATCAAGAAAACTTTCCGGCATCAAAGCCTGACATTCTTTCTTTAATCCCGGTAAATAGAAAAAGGCAATTTGCGTTAACATACGGTTATATTTGGATTACCCTGTGTCCACCAATGGGTTACCATCCAAAAGGACGGACTTGGTTTGAATGGGCCATGTTTATCCACGTAAATGGAAAATCCCAAGGGGCGATTACCTATTGTCCACAGTTAGTTTAGCTTACCTCGTTCCAACTGTTGGTTAACCAGAAACAAAGGCTTGGCATGATTCGATTGACCAGTCCTTTTATGTCGGGCTAAGATTTGAACCCATGATGGGCTCGTCCCTAATAACATTTTTTAAGTTGATATTTTTATCAGTCGTGTTAACCATTCGGCCACACGACCGTGCACGATTGAACGGGACCATCTTGTTGGTAGCTTCTACTTATATTTCTTTTTGTTATGAAAAGAGTTTACCTTGGTTTATCATTGCATCGCATTTCAGCCGAAGGGTTGCAGACTCGAAAATGGTCGCTCGGTAGCTAAGCACAGGAGAATGTTTGTTTCTACTGAATTATACCCTATGAACACAACATCATGCAATAGCTTCCTTTCCTGTAATATATTATCCGGTCGGTTAGTCTGGCGGTTTAGTGCGTCGCCTTTCAATCGAAAGGTTGCATGTGCGAAACTGGTAGCTAGTCTGTTTTGTCTTTGGAAAGGGCACATTACTGACATTGCCTAAACCCAGCGGGTTAATGGGTTCTACCAAATTAAAGAAACGCGTGATCATACCTAACACACTGCAATAGCTCCGGTAACTCTACAGTGGGCGGGAGGTGTTCTGACGATTGCCCGTGTGTTAACCCCTTTGGTTTCCCCATTCACGGGGATAAACATGGATATCCTATCCTGGGATATCATATCCTATATTTCATTTCGATTGGTAAATATGTAGGCTAATGTCGTAGGAGAAATAAACAGTGTAATTGTAATTCATATTCACAGGATATGGGCAAAAACATTATTTTTGAGGCACAGAGATTCGTCAATTAGGTAATCAGACTATACCGTCAGAACACATGGGTCGTTAGGCGACCGTCAATGGTTTTACAACATTATAACCACGCTGTGGCTGCACGGTCGTGGGACCGAATGGTAAACGCTGACATGGGCAACATACGACACGCTGGCACGGTCCGATTCCTGAAGGAATTTTGGCGAATGCATCTAGCCATACCCTGTAGTTGAGATATTTAATACTTTGTAATAATCCGGCCTACCAAGAACTTCATTTTCCCACATCTGGTCCGCCGACCAGAGAAGTTGCCCCCCTGAATTCACACGACCAATACCAACTATATATTTAAAAATCGGTCTTGAAGATTAGCCTATCATGGGTTCAAACCTAAGCACACAAAAATACTATTACTATTTTCGATCTAGAAAGATTTTGGAGGAAAGCTTTAAAAAAAGTCTATTGAACATTTTTTTTATTTCGACCCTACAAGACGAAGTCTGTTTGAGAGTTCCGAAACCGTTGAAGGGAGACATTGGCAAAGTCTATTTTGTCTGAACAATACAATACAGGAGAAAACCTTCCCACACAAAACCTGCAATTACCCCTTGGGCGCTGTGATAAAACGCCCTTTGCGTTTGTACACATCGTACACCGTGTCTGGAACTGTGTCTGTTGATAATGTACGCTTTGAAAACAAACTCCAGGTTCAAATTGTATGAAGTTTAAGGAAGACTGTTTTAAGCATTGTATTTTTAAAGCATACTGTATGTAAGATAAGGTAGATTGTTTTATTACTGGTGGAAATTAATACGTTAGAATATCATCATCCAAATAACAAAGGCATCTTCTATACCGCAATTTTAAAAGTAGAGAAATGAAAGAAACGTAAGTAAATTACAAAGCAATGATTTATGTTAGTACAATTACTAAGACCAGAAAACTAAAATTATAGGTCTAACCAGGAGCATGTTTATCCTTGGAATTTGGTTATGAGGGTTGTAACACGGGCAATTATGAGATTAGCTCGTGTCCACCGTCGGTTTACTGAAGCTATTGTGTTGTGTTAAATTAAATACTACTGGAGATATTACTTCAGTTTATGTTCGACCAATCAAACCATTTGGTTCGAGAGATGTAATCGCCTTTTCCAAGAACACAACGGACTTTATAAGCGACCTGAATGGTTAGAAATACAATGTCATAGCAATCCGACGATGAGCAAGAAAAATGTGGCATTTTCCCGTGTGATAACTACACTCCAATAATCGAGCCTCAAGTTTAAACATGAGATTCCAATTGTCATTGAGTGAGAATTTTAGGCTATTACTTGTTGATTTTGATTCTTATCCAAGGAGCCATTCTAAAGGGTGGCTCGCTGTGTGACTTACCTAAGGACACAACCGACTAGACCTGCTGATTTTGATCCCTTCACCCACCGATTAGTTGTCAGTTCAAATCGTCAACTTTATTCTATATAATTGGATATCTCCTGTTTTATTCTACTATTCTTATTCAATGTAACGAAGGACTAAAAATAACCTAAACTAAGACTAATATTTCTGTACCGACCAATTGTGTTACTTTCTAGTAACGAAGCTGATATGCTTCTAACTCCGCTCCCAGCAGTCCCCAAAATACGTCATTTGAATGACGTACGTAGGATCGACTCCCCTCTTCCCGCGGTGCCGCTTCCGCCCAAAATCTCGCGAAGCCCAAACCCATCTCGGCCAGCGACAAATTTCAACCGCAGTGTGTCGCTAATGAGCGCATCGTGCGACGATCTGCGGCGGCCCCCTCCCAAGCCAAGTCGGAACAAATCAAACGTTGTGAAAATAAAAAAGACAGCTTCGGTTGATTTTGATTCGCTGTCCTCGATCCCGACAATAATGGAGCCATTTTTACAAGGTAGGTTACGTAATTCTTTAGTATTTAAACGAATCCGCTTTGCCATCCGTTTCTGTTCCTGGGTAACACTAAATAGTAGGAAAAAAGGAAATTGCCAACCCCATGTTTAAACTAACTCTATTGCCCTAATCTTTTTTTTAGTGTTTAGTTTCCCTTCTTCCCTTTTTTGTTTCTACCTATCCCCCCTGTGCTGTGATTTAATTTGATTACCATTTTTTACTAGTAGAGCAAAATTGAGTAAACCAACCTAACTGGGTATTGTTTCTCTTACCTTCGGTCACATAAGAATAGGATACTGGTATGTTTATCCACGGGGTTGATAATACCCACGCGGAGTTGTATGGATAGGATAGGATGCTCATGTTTATCCCCGTCAATGTAAAAACCAAGGGGGTTAACACACGGGCAATCGTCAGATTACCTCACGCCAACCCTTGGATATAATTAGACGAATGTCTTGCGATTTTCCCGTCCGGGGATAAAAAATAAAATATTATGTTTTTCTGAATAAAAAGTTTAACCACATAAACAGTTAATTTAATTCTTATAGCTAATACCACTTTTATATATTTGGTCGCGGTGGGTTGACAAAATCCGCTGTTTGCCTAGATCCGGCAAAACTTAGCCTGCTTTTTAATGTATCTCCTTTATATGATGCAATGACTTTACCAATTTCCACAGAACTTAGAACAAACGACGCAAATTTCGAAGCTAAATCCTACCCAACTAATTCGGCTGCACATGACTACGAAGAACTGATTGAAAATGTCCGAACCGTGAGATACTTTGATGATAAGTTATTTTATCTGGAAATATAAACGCGGAACGATGGAAACGAAACGTTAAATCCTTTTACGAGGTGCTACAGTTTTAAAAATTGCACAATTGTCTGATTAAATCGTGCTGTTTCGACTGGTATTTTTTTGAAAATTACTAAAATAATAATGTTACATATGAATATTGTTAATATTCATCCATTTATAGAGTTTTTACACAATAAATTAGTCTTTCGACATTTGTTGCAGTTCTTATAAATACAGTCAATTTGAAGTATATATATATATTGTATTTATAACGTTTTTGCCAATTATTCCTTTAAATATGTTGTAGGCCTTAAAAATACCTTTAAATTGATGTATAGTTTATATACAATAACCGCGGGTGGCTATATGCACGAAGCGTCTGAATATTCATAACTCAATGAAAGATGCTATATACGGTTTTCTTATCCAAGAGGTCATTTATAGAGTTTTTGCCCTTTATTCATTTAGATAATATGTTGTAGCCTTGGCAAATCGTTAACTTTGATGCTTAGTTTAACACAGTATCTTTTACACTGCATATGTGAACTCTATATGTACAGTTTTTGCACACACTAATAACTTTGGTCTTGTTTTGGGGTTAATTGGACTTCACAAGGCTAAGGCTTCGTTAGTGGAGCCGCCGTTGTGACCGAACAGCGGTGTTTCAATGGAACAATGGCCTTTGTGCATATGATAATCCCCAGTCAATGACAGGGACACGCACGTGCAAGTGACATTCGCTTTTGCACTGCGGATTATTCGCCCAGCTTATAAAGTGATTACGTCATACAAAAGCGTCGTCTTCATTTTTAAAGAACTCCAAAGGGTTTAGTTGAGCCAGCACTATTGTACAGTCACTATTTCGGCTGTTTTTCTAAAGTAGGTTAGCGGTATTTGATAAACAACCATCGCTATGCCACAGGTAGGAAAATGTTCCAAGTTTTGTTTCGAAATGAGATAATTTGTGTAAAGTACAATGTATTTCCCACAGCCTTGACACGGGTTTCTTGCCAATGTTCTACTGCCTTCTTAAATGCAAATGTACTGTGGAAGATGCTTCTATGTCTATGTTCCTGTTAGATAGTTAGAGTCACAAGTTATTTAGCCATTTTGCTCTGTGGGCCAAACCTCCAACGATAGCGAAGTTTACTGGTATCAGGAATACCGTATGCCCGATGTCGAGTTTCTGAAGCTATTGCTATATGTTTTGAGTTGGCCATTTCTAAATTTAATTTACTGGCTAGAGAAAATTTTGGTTCCTATGTGAAGTTGTTCAGTTTTTTACCCTAGGTTCGGATCGAACTCGAGACCTATCAGGTTTAGAGCCGCATTACTTAACCACTCGGTCAGACATTAGTAGCCTGAATGCAATTAAATAAAGGTGCGATAAAAAACGAATTGAGATAAGTTTGTATGGCCTTGTGGCTATAAGGGCAACCGACTTGCGTATGGTAAATTATTACAAAACGGTCCTGAAGACGAGCCTGCCATGGGTTGGAACCTGGCACAGCGTAAAAATGCAAAAAATAAATAAAACTAAAATGTAGAAAAATGTAAGAAAATAAATAAAGAAAATGCAAAAAATTGAAAAAAATATAAAAATTTATGAAAAAGTAAAAAAACGTAGAATAAAGTAACATAATGTTGAAAAAAGTAACAAAAACGAAAAACATGGAACAAAAATATAGAAAAAAGAATAAAAAATATACAAAAAATAACAAAACCTAAAAAAGCAATATAATATTGTAATCTCTTTGTAACAATTATAAATTTGTCAGGTACACGCGGAAAACGCCTCTGCAAATATCAACAATATGAATTTACAAGTCCACGCTATTCCACAGCAGCCCTCTCCCAGCTCAGTCAAATCGCCGAACAACGACCAGTTCAGCTGTGACAGGTACGTTTTAAAATTACGTCACCTGCCAGAAACGATTATATCTACTTTAATTTTGCCCCCATTGATTTTTGAATTGACAACAACAGCGTTTTGGGTGCACTCTTTGCCACAGGGGTCAGCCCTGTATACGTGGCGGAAAAGATTTTTAATCGGACATTTTTGACCAAACTCAGGAAAATCAGTCGATTTTTTCTCTCATTTCCCCCAGTTTGAGTCTGGTTTGTATTCGCAAATTACGTCACCTGCCAAAAACATTTCATATCCACTTTAATTTCTCAGCTATTGATTTTTAAATTGACAATAACAGCATTTTCGGTGCACGTTTATCCAAAAGGGTGTAACTTTCGGGCGGGAGGCAAGGCGCGTAATTAATGTTCGCCCGCCTATACGTCCTATTTGTTTTCAATACAAAAGGTGTTAGGTTGCACTGACAAGGCGGCCTTGATAGTTTTAAGTTCGTCCCGCTTTGTACCTCTTTGTACAGTTAAATTTATAATGGTCGTGTGTAGTGTTGTGTAGTTGGCCCTGAAAACCTTAAAATGATGCTAAGTGCTGACAGGTATCAACGAAGTTATACCGGGTTACGAGCCGTGAGCCCCTTTCCGTTTCTGGATGCAGACCGGTAATTGTAATGCGTGGTTGTTGTGGTTTTAATAGTCATTTAGACGTTTCGCGATAAGCGACTATAAGCACGCTGTATTCTGCGGAAAACTAAAAGAGGGCATAAGAGAAGTAAGGAATGAGGGAAACTGCAAACTAAAATAAAGATTTAGGGCCTTACGGTTAGTGTTACAGTTCGGGTTGGAGTAAGAGTGAGTTATGAGGTTAAGATTGGTGTTTACGACAGAGTTAGAATAAGTTTCCAAATTTTAGTGAGTAGTTTCCCTCCTTCCCCATTT
This sequence comes from Ciona savignyi, assembly GCA_000149265.1. Classification (NCBI taxonomy): domain Eukaryota; kingdom Metazoa; phylum Chordata; class Ascidiacea; order Phlebobranchia; family Cionidae; genus Ciona; species Ciona savignyi. The sequence goes on along the minus strand of CH003010.1, from coordinate 96,919 downwards.
CCCTCTTTCCCTGCTTTTAGTGTTGCCCCTTTATTATCCGTACGTAGATCTAAAGATTGGTTTTTCCTGTTTGTTGGGCAGTTCAAAATGTGTGTGTTTTCTTTAGTTTGTTGTCGTAAGAGTTTAAAATGTCGTGAAGTAGAATAGTATGTGAGGATGTGTTATATTTTATGTATCTGCGATTTAATATCCGCCCGACCAGCTTGATGGAATAGAGCGTCGACTCTTAGTCGAAAGTTTACCGATTCGAAACTGGTCGCTAGCAAGTCGGTTGTGTGCAAGGCACTTATCGGGTAAGGCACTTAGCGGACATTGCTTAACCTAGTGTAATGATGGGTTTTACCAAATTAAAATTGTCTCAATCATACACAACACACTCTAATATATCCGGTGATCCGACAGTGGGCGCGAGGTAATCTGACGATTTTCCGTATGTTAACGCCTCTTGCGTTTTCCCAAATACTGCGCTAAGAATTAATATCCTATTCTATTACAGAGAAAGACAGAACCCGATGTTCTCTGGCATGCGGCCTTTAAGTCCGATTCCGAATATATTGGACAGTCCCTCCTTCAGCAAAATACGTTCATCTCGTAATGTTCTCGGCCCCAAGAGCGCTTGCATACTAGTGGCTGGCGTGATCACAGCCATACTTATCAGCCTCATTTCCCTTGTTATTATATTCATGTATTTCCTTGGAGTACTGAGGCCCATCAATTTCCCTGGTACGTACCTTGTTTTTATTTTGATAACGATTCAAAATTTGGAAATACATAGAGACGAACGATGCATATATATTTTGGGCATTTTACCAATTTTTCCCCAAAATAAACGACCATTTAAGTGTTTATCGAATTAATGGCAATAATTATGGTGAACGTTGGTAAATTTCAATAATATACGTATGTACTTACAATCAAGAGTTAGTAATAAGACCCGTTAAAACAACGGAAGCTTGTTTTATTGGGCTTAGTTTTGAACCGATGTCCCCTATATCGTTTTTTGTATGAATTTGGTAAATCGGTCGTGTCAACCGTTCGGCCACACGACCGTACCAACGGAACTTTTTAGACAAAACGTCATATTTATGCACCCTATGCACAGGACGAGTCGCCTTGTTTTGCATTGTATATAGTGACCGCAGGCTAATCCAGCGCTTACGTAATCTAAGCTTTAGGATTGACAAATATTCAACTAAATGTTTTTTTAACCGAATCGCAATCGAATAATACAAATCAAGTGTGGCAGAATTGTTAGCTCGACCGATTCTATAACAATTAAATTGAAACGAAGACCGAATCAAAGCATCTATTATTTATTAACCCGCTTCATATTTCTCCCAGATACGGTCGACCATAAAAGCTTCATCGATCTTCAAAACGAAGTAAATGTTTTAAGAAATGCCTTGCTTATCCAAGGTATCAATACAAACGATACAATATCGGGTCAAAGGGCAAAGGTATAGTGTTGTATTCTTGCATTGGAGGTACTTCGTAGTGAATCGTAGTGAATGAAATGAAAGCGAAACACGTCTGGTTATATAGCACGAAATGCACGCAAGAATGTTACATACCAAAGTAAATGATTATTACATGAATGTGGGCATGATTATGGTTGATTACAGGGAACAAAATAACTGTCTGGAAACCTATACACGAATCACTATACAGAGAAAGAAATTAACGCATTTCAACAACAAGTTGGAAATGGACAACCAAAACGGAGTATTAAATACAACCTTTCCCAACACCGTGGAAATGTGTCAACAAATAACTGTCCGTGTTACACGGATTGATGACAGTGACTTGATTTTAGTTCAACAAAAGTTAAGTTAACACAAAACGTTTAATTTGAACGTTAATAAAGCTGACAGGGCCTGAAAAACACATATCAGTTATATTATATTGTAGTTCTATTAAAACATTCTAGGTTTGGGGTTAACAATTCCGTCCAAATAGCTTGGCAGGTTTAGTAAGTCGCCTTTTAGCTGAACGGTTGAAGGATCGAAACTGGTCGTTAGCGCGTCGGTTTTGTCCTTGGGCAAGGTACTTAACGGACATTGTCTGGACCCAGTGGAATAATGGGTTCATTTAATAAATGGAACGTCTCTACCATAGGACACAACACACTGGTGTCGCTCCGGTAACTCTGACGCAATCTCGAGGTAATCTGATGATTGCGCGTAATTCCCCTTACATTTTCCCATTCACGTCTATAAACACGATTACCCTAAAAACAAATAAGAACATGCCTTTGAACATTCCACATTATTAAGTGTTCAATATTAAGTTACGGGAATTACTATATAGTACTGTGTATTGGGTTCACAGCTATAAGGCTGTTCAAGCGTCACATTAGATGCCTGAAAGAATGATTTCACAAAATATACCCGACTGTAATATTATCCATACCAACCTTTGTCATACAGTAGCAGTAACACAAAGGCGGTAAATAATGATTAAGAAACTTAATCTTAATCCACACTCACAGATTAGCGAACTGAAGACCGACTTATTCAAATTGAACAGCCGAAAATCCGAAGTTCAAGCAAATGAGATTCGAGAGCAACTTGAGAGCGTTGTAACTTCTATGAACTCAACTGAAGTTGCAAGGCTATTTGGGTCAATGTCCGGTAAGCGTTTGTATGTATACGAGTACGTCAGGTTTCCGAAGGGTTGTTGGTTCGAAACTGGGCGCAAGCTAGTAGGTTGTATTCTTACGCAAAGCACTTGGCGATGCCCCGTTGCGTTTTCCTATTCACGGGCATAAACATAAATATCATGTACACCGATATTATGTCAGCCGGATAGGGTTTCAACCGAACGTTTGTGGGATCGAAACAACCGCCGGCTAGTCGGTTGAGTCCCTGGGCAAGGCACTTAATAAACATTGACTGAACCCAGCAGATTAATGGGTTCTACCAAATTGAAAGAACGTGTCTATCATATGTACAACACACTGCAATAGCTCCGGTAACCCGACGATGGGCGCGAGGTGATCTGACGATTGCCCGTGTGTTAACCCCCTTGGTTTTCCCATTCACGGGGATAAAGATGAATATCCTATCATACGTACAGCTCAATGTAACTTGACGTGCTATTCCATTCAGACAAACTAACATATTCGATTATTTCCCTGCATTTTACCACCGCTGCCAAAAACTCAAATACGATACGACTAACTAAGTTTCAATCCAACATTGCAGGTCGTAGGTTGGCGTTGTCACACAGTTGTCGCCACGAAAGTTTCGCCATCGGCAGTTCGGCTGTGCAAGATGTAACTGACAGCGGGGAGTATTATGCTGATGAGGTAATTGGAGTTTTATTTTGGGGGTTCTAATTGTAAAGGTAATTGGGGGTTGAAACTGGTGTTTTATCACGATTTAAATTGACTATAGTATATACAGTGTCATAATTTTGATATAAAAACTTATTTTTTCTAGTTTTTTTTATACTTTGGGTTTGACGCCTAAGTCTAAATAAACCTAAAGAAATAATTGGAGTTTAAACGTGTTTTACCGACTGTCGTTTTCCAGTTTCCAATTTTCCACCGAAGGTCCTGCTTCGTGTTTTACAACAACATAAAAATAAACAAAACTAAACTAATAAATTTGATTATAGATATTGAATATTAGATACTGTTATTTGTCTTCTAAGGACTGTCGTTTTGCCGTCTTTTTTCCAAGTTGTAACCGAGCCACTTGCGTAACTCAACTGATTCATAGATGTTTGTGTCCTTGGACAAAGCACGTAGCGAATGTCGCATGGGTACAGAGGGTTAATAAAATTGTAGCACAGTATTGATGGTATTTAAAACACTACAATAGTTCCAATAACCCGACTGTGGGTGCGAGGTTTAACGGTTGTTCTTTGTGATAACACATTTTTCTTGTCCCGTCCCTGAAATATACACGAGTATCCTGTCTTTTCGATCTCTGAAAACAACAACCCTGTTTCATTTGGTGATAAATTTAAATAGAAAATCTTTATAACAACGATTATATAGGAACTGTAGAATTCATAACAAAATAAAGGAAACTGAAGTTTTGATAAAGAAAAGTAGAATAAAACAGAAAAACAAAAATAAACAACATAATCGACCGGTTTGCGGTATATGACACATCATTTTGCGTGCGTGTTTCGTTTTCTATACGTGCTGTATTTAACAGTCAATATTTACAGAATAGGATAAAATATAAGTGCTTTTGGGTAATAAGCTTTCTATGGCCTACATTCCTGTTCTTAGCACTACCGTGTACCCGCCTATAATGTTGTAATTGTAGCTAAGAGAAAACGACAGGAGTTACATTACTGCTATTTATTGGAATACCTCGTTACCAGAGTGTGGTTGCTGGAGCTATTACACAGTGTGTTACATACGTATGTTGTCACGTTTATAATTGATCTTTAAGTCGATTGGACCGAAAAAAGTTAAGTGCGTCACCAATGGTCAGCGGAGCTCTAAATTAGCTAGTAAGTGCGGGTATCGAACCTAAGACTTGCGTTTTTACCGCAGTCAAGTTTTGATCACATGATGGGCTCGTCACCAAACCGTTTTATATCTAAATCGAGATATGTATTGGGTGAACACTATTACCCACATCGTGAAACGTAATTTGCAAGTTAAACCGATACCACAGTGAGTAAATGTGATCTTTATTATGGAGATAGGTTTCGAACCCTTAATTCGCTTGTCACCAAAACCGTTTTTTGTTTCGAATTGGTGTATTATCGGTCGCGTTTAAAATTACGCAGAATTTGTTGTTTCGATTGTAGCGCCAAGTGCCAAGACCCGACTGGGTCTCCATTTGCAATGAATATATAATGGAAATGGTCCTCTGTGTGAAAATTGATGGGAAAATAGCATTTTTACATACTCGTTTGTATCTAGACGTTTAAGTATAACAGGGTTGGGCAACTTCTCTAGACGCTAGACGGCGGGGCAGATGTGGAAAATGAAGTTCTTAGTGGGTCGGATTTTTACAGGAATAGCATTCAATATCTTAATTACAGAGTATGGTTAGATACAGTCTGCGGGCCGGTCAAAATCCCTTCACGGACCGGACCTGGCCTTCGGACCGTATGCTGCCCATGCCTGTAGTAGACCATGTTATTTCTAACGTTATCCAATTTTCTTTGTTATTCGGAAGAATTAATTGTGACGTTTTAAACACGCGATTAGCTGACAGCGGATGACCGACCAGCTATAAAGGTCATCTGGGTTCAAACGAGATCCTATGCGCATGTATTGGTTGCCTAATTCTTAAAAATTACTTAATTTCTCAATATGATGAAAGCAAATATGATGAAAAAAGCAAATATGATGAAATGCGGAAACATAACTATTTCTAACGGATTTAGATGTTCAAGTGTCTTCATTCAATCGAACATTTTTCTAAGAAATTTGGAGATTTTTTTAGGTTAACGTAATGAATGGATTACATTTTTAGAATTACGTCATAACCGGGTCATATTTTTAGGAGTACGTCATAACTGGATTACATTTTTATAATTACGTCATAACCGGATAAATTTTTCATAATTACGTCATAACCGGGTCATATTTTCAGGAGTACGTCATAACCGGATAACTTTTTCATAATTACGTCATAACCGGAAAACTTTTTCATAATTACGTCATAACCGGATTACATTTTAGAATTACGTCATAACCGGTGCTACTTGCTCGAGCTCAGCCGGCTTCATCGGGTCCATGGAGACGAGACAAGCGGTTGTGAGCGGTGTGGACAGGAACTACTACAAATGCAAGTGCATTCGCATTGCTGGCTCCGCAGCGCCATCGTCCGGACGTGTAGAATGCAGGATAGACTACTGGCAGTGCCCGCTGTCGGCGGTGTGACTCCTCCGATAATCCCTCGTGTTTTATTCGAGTCTTTAATATGTTCTCGGTTCAAATGAATTTTCGTGTCGCGCTGGCATAGAATACATCAACATGTGACGAAAAGCTGGCATGGCGATTTCGGGTATATTTTCCCAAGTATTCTTCCATTTAAGCATTAAACCACGTCGGTGTGGTGTCCATTCGGCGTTTCCAGTCTCACGCACGTCTCGACCGGCCATTCTTTTGTATCTTGCGAGGTCACTTTATCAGATGGGACGTTCGAGTTACCGAAAGTGACGGCCGATAGTAGCGGTGACGGCAGTCTGCTTAGGCAAGTCGGTGGCTCTTGTTGCGCGATGGCTAACATTTGCATGGCGTCGTGGCTTGTGCGCTGTGGCGCGCAGTTTGAGTAACTATGGCGGCGCCATTTCCGCCGTGTTCGGCAGGAATCGGTTCGTTCGTTGTCATCTTTACAAGTTCGTCCAGTTATCGATTCGCACAAACTGCGACGGAAACCGGGCGCGGCAAAGGTGTAGATCACAGGGTTAATGCAGCTATGCATGTACGACATGCAGATACCAACTGTTTCAATGGTCGCCATCGTGATCCATTTTTCCACGTTGCCTCCCAGGCCAGAGTAGTTTCCCGACACCTGGAAACAGGTGCGGACTGTAAGCGACGATGGGACCTGCGTTATGCGATTTGGTATCTCACTAAAGCCGACCAAATAGCGTAGTGGGTTAGTGCGTGGTCTTTCATCCGAAGGGTTTCTGATTCGAAATTGGTCGCTAGCTCGTCGGTTGTGTCTTTGGGAAAGTCACTTAACGGACATTGCCTAAACCCAGTGGATTACTGGGTTCCACCAAATTAAAGGAACATTTGAATCATACACAACACACTGTAAGAGATCCGATACGCCCCTAGTGTTTCCCATATTGCACAAAAAAAGATAAATAAGTGACAAAACATGTCACCTTTATCACAGTCAAAAAACATAGTCGTCGTAAAACTTTATTTTACCTTCATCATTGCGTACAAGTGGTGGGGGAACCAACAAAACAGGAAAGCCAGGATGAGACAGAGAACCATGATCGTCGTTTTCTTGTATTCTCTCTGTTCAGACCTTCCGCCCACTATGTCCCTGATTGGATGGGAGTTCGATTAGATTTCCTGGAAATTCTATGACGTAGGAGCCGGCCGATAATTTAATCGTTGCGGCTCAATTACTTGAAAAAGCCTGCGCCCGTTCCTTGTCATAGGACGACGGGTAGAGGCCGCGATTATCGATTTACAATATCTATCTATGATTCCTTTCAGTATCGGGCGAATCACATAGGAATTGTGCTCATAAAGGTCAATTTTATTTAAATTACTTTTGTAGGGCGATGTTTTATTAAACAACCGTGAACAATACGGTTATTGAGGGTTGTACGGCTGAATGGTTAACGCTGTTGATTAAAATACTTTCGTCATTCGTGCATGTTCATGATATGTGTGGATCGGTCGTGCTAACCACATGTTTGTCCAACCGGTTAGTCTGGTGGTTTAGTGCGAAGCCTTTCAACCGAAAGGTTGCAGGTGCGAAACTGGTCGCTAGCTAGTCGGTTGTGTCCTTGGGCAAGGCACTTAACGGACATTGCCCAAACCCAGCGGATTAATGGGTTCTGACCGTTTTTTTTACGGAGCCAGGTTTCGGAACCATAATGGCCGAACCCATAATGAGTACTACAACTGTTTTTGTTTACTAATCGGTATATATATCGGTCGCGTAAACCATTTGACCCAAGAACATTTTACCTTACTTTTTACCATGGCTAAGTTTTGAACTCATAATGGGCTAGTTACTAAGACCGCCTTTAAAGAGAAATCGGTATTCGAATCGGTCGCTTTAACCACTTGGTCACACAACCTTTTATACAACCTAGGTTTTTGCTTTTTTATCGGGGCTAAGTTTGGAACTCATAATGGGCTTGTTATTAAAAGCGTTTCATATAAATATAATAAATCGTTCACGTTAACCATTCGTCCACAACAATTCCACCAAGTTATTAATCAAGCCAATGATACTTCATAAGGACACGTGGTACAGTTTTTTTACCGAGCCAAGTTTCGAAGCCATGATGGACTCGTCCTAATACCGTTTTTGTATAGAATTGGTAAATGTATAATTAGTAAAGGTCAAATGGTCGCTCTAACTCTTCGACCATGGGACAGTTCACACACACAAAAACGCACAGACACCCGCACACACACACATGTGATATACTTACACGCGAAGCGGTCTATTGACGAGATAGCAAACTTCGCGCCCGATGAAGAAATAAAAATTCGCCACAAGTAGGAAAGGTATAAGATAGGTAACCACAAAGAGAGCAATGGCGTAACGGTCCTCGGCTTCCGGGTCCTGCCACGAGCAGACACCGTCGTACACTTCTGCAAAGAAGCCATTTATTAAATTTAAAAAAAATTAACAAAAGTATGCGACTCAGGCAAAGAAGGCAAGGGGGTTAACACACGGCAATCGTCAAATCACCTTGCGCCCACTCTCGGGTTAACGGAGCTATTGCAGTGTGTTGTGTATAATTAAGACGTCCTTTTTTTAGAGAACCCATCATTACATTGGGTTCGGGCAATGTCACAGTGTTTAAAAGGTGATCGATAACAATTAAAACGATTACTGTTTGGAACATTTAGCCTAAATAAATGACTGACAGAAAATGGAGAATGGTATTTTTAACAAAACTTTTCAAAAATCCCAAAAAAATGTATGCCAAATTCGCAATTTAATACGTTGTACATTCAGTATAATGGTAATATGACGCAATATACCGGTACTAAAACAGTGATACAATGTCGCCCCTATATTGCGTATTTGGTATAAATTATTTTTCGGTTTTTGGGACGTTTTGTTAGGAAAAATCTTGTTTAAGAAAATCGACACGTTTTGCTTAAGAAAAATCTATTTTTAAGCGTATGTGTTGGCATTCTTATCTTACAACCAAATTACAATGTGAAATAATATTCAAAAAATTACCTGTGGTGTTTTCTTTCACGAACGATCGGTAGTACACAAGGTTTGGTGTGGCGATAACCGCCCCAAATCACCCACACCACCGCCAGTATAATCGCCCCGAACCTCCTAGTCGACATTATGCTCCCTTGTATACGGAAGGGAGCGATCAATGCCATGAACCTCATACCGGCCAATGCGCACATAGTGAAGATACCGACTGCCATGGTTAGGATCTTCATGAAGTAGAGAGCCGGACAGAGGAATTGGTCGAATTCCATACGGACTTTGGAGTTCGAAACGACCTGTTGGGTTTTACGGAGTTTATATCCGCAGATTCCGAAAATTTTATCAGGAGATTCCGTAAATTTTCTTAAAAGATTCCGTAAATTTTCTTAAAAGATTCCGAAAATTTTCCTAAAAGATTCTAAAAATTTTCGTAAGATGTTTTCATGGATTCATAGCAAACTTGTGTGAATTTTGTTAAAATTATTAAAATGCGTAAAATTTCTTAAAAACCCTGTGTTGTTGGGTTGTACAAATCTTAAATCCGCATATTTTCCGATTTTTTATATTTGTTCATTAATTTACGGTCATGTCCATGAATTTCTAGATTTTTGTATTTTTTTTCATAAAATGACAGAAACGACCGTCATTTTTTTAATTTTTCCACAAATACATGGTTACTTTGGTCAATTTTCTTAAATTTTATTGCTTTAATCACGTGTTATAACGACTGTCGTTTTTTCTCGCTTAGGATAGGAAAGGATATTCATGTTTATCCCTGTGAATGAGAAAACAAAGGGGGTTAACATGAGGGCAATCGTCAGATCACCTCGCGCCCATAATTGAGACATTCCTTCATTTTGGTAGAGCCCATTAATCCGGTGGATTCAGGCAATGTCTGTTAAGTGCCTTGCCCAAGGACATAATCGACTAGCTGTCGACCAGTTTCAAACCTACAACCTTTCATCTGAAAGGCACCGCACCAAACCACCATATTAACCGTTCGGACGCTTGCCTTTGTTATATCTTAAGTGCATGTTTTTTTAAATTATTTGTTTTAATTCAGGACAATAAAGTAATTAATGGTTCAGGAAAGTCCTTTGAGTGCCTATACAAGGACAGACATTACAAGATTGCGGTTGGTTCCGAAACCACTACCCTTCGGTTGAAGGTGCGACGAGCTACAAATAAACTAACCGATGATGGCTACTAACAAAATATTTTACTGAGTTTTAACCCATAATGGACACAACCGTTTTTACATAGAAATCGTTTTATGAATCGGTCACGTTTACCATTCCTACCTAGTGTACGGTCGTGTGGCAGAATCGTTAACGCGACCGATACATATACCGACTCCTATACAAAAATAGTCCTATTGACGAGCCCATTATGGATTCGAAACTTATGAATATCTTACCTGATGCGGCGCGCTGACCACTAGATATATAATGTCAGCGGCAGCTAGATTCAGCACAAGAATGCTATGGACTGGGTGTTTGATGACCCTTTGTGTCGTAATAGTGACGTATATGACCAGCGAGTTTCCCACAAGACCAATGAACATTACAATGCCTATTGTGACGGGGATGACGATTTCCCAAGTTTTTGTTAAGTTCTTTATCCGTTCGAAGTTGCCAAATAATATGTCTGTGATAAGAATATATTAATGTTTGGGGCAGGTATACAACTAGTTTCTAGTTTTAGTTAGCAGTTTCCCTCCTTCCCTCCTTTTAGTGTTGCCCACCCATCTTACCGACGCAGGTTAGGCTTACATATAACAGGCGTTTTGCCAAGCCGCTTGCTTTAAAGCCTAAAAGTTTGATGGCAGATGCTGTAAGTACGGCGCTGGAAACTTCCCTTAATTACGTTGAAACCTGGTTATGGCGTCCGCAATCGAATTTATCTTGGCAGTGACAGTGAACGGCGTTCCAGATTCGATTAAAACTGAGATTGGACACAAGCCAAGATACCCGCGGCCGCGGTAATGCGACATCGCAGTCAGAATTCTTTCCGTGAAATCGACCGGTTTCGACGAGCAAGTTTAACATTCCTTCTTAAACCCTTACACTCAAAACAGACTTAGGCGCCAATCTACGGGCGCCCGGGAAACTAGTTTCATTAAACTTGGTGTATTTGTTTTTGCTCCTTTAAAAGCAATAATTAAAGAAACACACTTAAAATATAACAAATTGACAAGCGAGATAAACGAAAGTCGTTACATCAAGTCCTGGAAAAAAGGGATTAAGTCGCATTTACATAATGCCAGTCCAGTTTGTGTGTTTCACATGTTGATGATTTTAATGAGTTCATGATACTAATACGGATGATGAGCCATGGTTAACAGATATTATATGTAGAAGCGTAGACTATCTATCATATTTAAATTTAGACTGATTGTTTTGCATAAATTAATGGGTTCTACTAAATTGAAGGAACGTGTGAATCATACACAACATACTACAATAGCTCCAGTAACTCGACGGCGGGCGTGAGGTAATCTGACGATTGTCCGTATGTTAACCCCATTTGATTTTCCCATTCACGATAAACATGAATATCCCATCGACCTATCCTATTGGGGAAAAACGACTTATAGGATTGCTTTTAAAGTATGATCTAGCAGTCAATATGCTATTGATTATGGTTTTGATGTCTACATAAGTGTTATGCAACTTCTTTCTGGAACAATCCATTACCGATCGTAATATATCCAACATAATATTTTCCGCGAGACGTTTCTTTATCGATTTGGAAATTGCAATTTCTAAAATGAATTAGATTTATACGATAAGGGCTTAGTTTCAAAGCCATTATAAACATGATGCCAAAAGAGTTTTTAGTATATAATTCGGTATATGTACCGTTAACGATTCGGCCACGCAGCCATTTACTGATTTTTACACGGAGAAAGTTGGAGAAGTTTTGATCCCATGATCTACCTTTTTATAAGAAATTCGTATATAAATCGGTCGTGCTAATCATTCGGCCACACAGCCGTACATGAATGAGATTTATACGGAAAATGAGTGTTTGCCATATATGCAACGACTGGTTTAGAGCACGTTTACACCAATTGTTATCGGTTACGCATGGTATCACAGGCTAGAACACACATGGGCGTTATAATCTTGGTTAGGTACCTCGTGACCAGAGTCGGGTTACCGGAACGGTCGTGTGGTGGAATGGATAACGAGACGGATATACAACGAACACATAATGGGTTCGAAATTTATCTCGGTAAAAAAAATAATAACAAAAAAATTCGGCGGTGTGATGTATAGGATTAAACATCCATATTGAGTCAATACAACAAACAAGGCAAATGACATTACGCATTTTTTGTTAAGTGACTGCCCAAAACACAACCGAGTCGCCACCTACGCGTTTTGATCCCGCCACCTTACGGTCAACAGACCGGTTTGTTACCACAAAGCTAATGGGCAGCCGTTATTTTTCTGGAAACTCGATTCCAGCACGTGTTAATAAGTGTGGGTTGCACACCCAGATGGCAGATTAAGGCTCCGTTGGCTATAATACGGCAAGATTAATAAGTGCCGAACGGTCGTGTGGCTAAAAGGTTAACACGACTGTACATATAAGGATTTTAAAACAAAAGATTACGGTCTTAGCGACAACCCCATGTTTATTTCGAAACTGATTTGGATAAAAAATATTGATAGGTGACTTAAAGATATTTTTAATTTACCTATAAAATGCTACAGAAATGCTATTTTGTGTCATAATTTTTTAACTGGTTTAAAAAGACACGTTTAACCCTTATTAATCTAGGGCCCAGGCTATGGTTTGGGTTATTTATTGGATCTGATGGTAAAAGTAGATAAAAAGTCTGTTGTTTTTACGATCACAGCAGCTCTTGCATATTTCAGAGACCCGTCAATGCAAATTTAACGCTTTTTTAAGCAACTGTGCCAAAATAAACAACCCAACAAAATCAAGTCATTTCGGGCTAACCAAACGGTATAAATAATGCATTGTTACAGATAAGCGTTATTGTGTTTGCTGATTACAGGTAAAATATGCAGGTTAAAAATAATGCTCATAATGCAAAGGTTATTGTAAAGGTGTCGAACGCTTATTTTTTCACGAATTTAACGCATTTTTTAGTTAATTTTATTACTGATTTTCTCCTAAATTATTTAAAAGGAAAACTGCTTTATTTAAAAAAATTAGGAAAACTAAAAAACGAAACGGCTAAACACAGTCACTGCAACACGGTAAGGTGACAGTTAACAATAAGGTCAAATTGGTTGGATGACTGTGTCATTTCTATCCTTGGCGAGAACCACATTGAAGGATTTCTGAAGTAATATTAGATCCAACACCTGTCCACCGGTTCGCAAGCTACAAGTATGTGTGGCTGCGGTGTTTAGTAAAAAAGTGCCATGAATTGTTGTTGTTATATAGAAGTGTATTCCCTAAATTGTTGTTTTAAAGGAGCAAAAACCAATAAAACACTTAGGCCTACTTAAATTGTTTTTTTAAGGGAGCAAAAAATGTAAAGTGAAACTAAACTCTCTGTAGGCAAAAAACGCGCGAGGCAGTAAAACCAAAACCGATTGCGCGTTCTAAGAAAGGTGGTGTTTGACCGCAGTAGACGAAAAGCCTGAGTATCCCACATTACTGATTACTTTAATATATCACATTGAAACTTTCGATAGAATTACAAATTGAAAGGAACATATCGTGCATTTACTAGTATTCAACACACGACCGTTATAACATTCCTTATTATAAGTGTATCGAGATGGAAAGAGACCGACAAGAGAGATGCCTAGGGCTTATAAAGCGACGCATTAATTCACTGAGCTAATTGGTCGGTCATATTATCAGTAGATGTATCGGACGCGTTAACCATTCGGCCACACGACTGTACAATCGATTCACATACAGCTTAATTAAAACGTAGCTAACAACTCAGCTAGCTAACAGGGTTCGATTAAAACAACATGGAACATATGTGTGGTCAAACGAGCGAAACTGATTAGTACAGAGCATGGCTTGTAGGATACGATAGGGTACTCATGTCTTTGTAAAAACAGGCCTAGTAACAACACCATAACAGGTTCGAAACTTTACTCGAAAAAACGTGACAGATACCAACATACTTCATACACTAGTATTAACATCGCTTTTGCCTTTTTAACTATATTTTTGATTTTGCAAATATTAGATTTTGTTACTAAATTATTGTTCGCCGGTTAGCACAGTCGGTAAGAGCAAACGCGGTCTGCAGGCAGACCAAAAGGTAGCTGAATTTAAACTAGTGGATTAATTCTGTGACGTGATTTGATTCGTTTGCCCTTTTTAAATACTGCGGCAAAAAATGAATAAACTAAACTAAAATTCAAAAGTTACCTGTATCCATAGCCGAGTAGTTCGTTTGGTTCATCATCCAATCCATTATAACTTCTTCAACGTTTATCTTAGTTAAACATGGGTTCAGCCAACCACTAAATGTCTAAAAATAAAAGTATTTTTTGTTTTCGGTAACTGGCACAAAAATGTAACAAATGCAGGTCCCAAACGGTAAGTACCGTCACAAAAGGTCTTATTGACGAAACATACCCGGGAAAAGGGGTTCTCAACAGTGGTTGTGTACTATCCGATGCAACATACATTCCAGCCAAGCCACAACATCCACAAAATACAGCAACACATTTTAACAGTTATTGGAACTAAGTCGTGGTACCATCATACCAGTGGTTGTGTTTCCGAATATGATCACCGTGGAAAACAGGCGGATTTTACACGGTAGTTAATCCAAAACATATTTTCGCATGTACACGAATCTTAAAACAGATATTCCCACACAAAACACAGCAGATTAAAAGGTTCTACCAAATTAGCGTTTAAATTATAAAAAGGAACGTTTGAATTATACACAACACATTGCAATATCTCCGGTAACCCGACGGTGGGCGCGAGGCGATCTGACGATTGCCCGTGTGTTAACCCAATGGTTTTCCGATTCACTGGGATAAGCATGAATATCCTATCCTAAACGCATATAAAAAAATCGGCAATAGCAACATTCACATTTAAATTTGGGGCCTATCTAATAAAACTCTGACACTTTTACAGTAAACCCAACAACAATAAAACGACCAAAGACGATAAAATAGATTCTGCCTAGCGTTGAAAGCGCCTCCGCTATATCTTACTCAGCGCTATCTAGTTAAAAATCATTTCTAATCTACTCTGTGAAACCTCCCATCGATTAGGGCGTCGTCTTTACTTCTGGCTTCACAAAACACGAAATAATGGAAAATGCAGCCGTAATCGGATACGGGAAATTCAACACGGTCAATCAAACCATTTAAATAATGCATGGCTGGATAGTTGAATGTTGCATATGACCGCGAAATTAGAATCGTAGAGGTGTCAGCCATTATTATGTACACGCCGGAGCGAACGCCAAAAACGTACTTTTCGAAATTAAACACGACTGACGATGATCGACAGTTATACTTGGTTGTTTCATTTCAGATGGAGACATCAGGGGCGGTTTTTATGACGTCATTGAATTATCGTGACGTCACTGAACTATCGTGACGTCACTAAACTATAAGTTTTGAATGAACTATCAGTGAAGTTTTGAATGAACTTTTAGTGAAGTTTTGAACTATTATGGTCTTATAATCTCTATAATTTACACACCTATTGTAATCTCTATAATTTACAGGCCATATTATAATCTCTATAATTTACAGTTCCCATTATACTGCCCTCACGCTCTCCCGTTCCCCACGCCCTGGTAAAACATATCGACTCTTCTTGACTTCTTCGAAGCAAGAAAATTGCATAGGATTGATGTATTATGAAGATTGATTCGAACGCATTTTGAAATGGTATTTAATAAAATGAAATGATGGATCGTATGGTTATGGATTCGAAGCCAATTCCAGTCAAAACAGACTTGAAAATGGTCGTATGGGTTCCATACTACTAGAGACGATTTTGTGGTAATTCATAACTACCGGTTCATTTGCCTAAATCAAATGTTGGTATATCTAGATAATCTGACGATTGCCGGTGTGTGAACGTACCGTAATGGCGAGGAAATCTGACGAGTGTGATAACGTTCCTGATTTACCCAGTTACTGGGATAAAACATGAATATCTTATCCTAAAAGTAAATTATAGAAATTACAACTTCTGTGAAGGTCTTAAATTATTTAAGAAAAACTGACTTTGCCTGAAATTAATGTAACCATTTCAGTTCCTATAAATATAAAACACAAACCGCATTAACGATACAACTAATACAAGCACAACACTACGTCGAAAAAAAACTAAATCTAAAAATTAAAACCTCAAAAACTTATTTTAATAACTGAAAACCCAGAGCTAAAAATCAAATTATAAAGCCTAAAACTTAAACCTAAAAACTAAAACCCCAAAGAATGAATCTAATACCTAAAAACCTAGAGCTAAAACCTAAAGCCTAGAGAACTAAATGTATACCACACGCGTAACCTATTGATAGCATTATTTCGACAAGGTTATGTAACGGGTGAACGAACGGTTTAGTTATTTTTTTCTATGCCTATATATTCAATTAATTTTCTGTGAAAATAATTGCCAAAATTCAAGCTAACAAAAATATGTCAAATTGAAGAAAACTCTGTATTAAATTCCCTAAAACAACGCGATCTATTTGTTATGAACCTGACCATTTAGTGATTTAATAAATTATTTTGTAACTTTGATATATTATGCTCACAGTACCCTAAAGATGGCTAAAAGAGACAAAACGTTTCTGCAAACATGTAACTAATCTGTGGTGTTGCCAATTAATAAATGTGTTAAGTTACTCATTATTTATTTAAATAAAAAAAAGAGAGATATCTGGAAACATCTATACTTCTTTCTTCGCAATTACAACACACAATATAATATTCATATTTATTCCTGTGAATGGAAAACGAAAAGGACACATTCTATCACACGGGCAAATGTCAGATCACCTCGCGTCGGGTTACTGGAGCTATTGTACGGTGTTGTGTATGATTCAGACGTTTATTCAATTTACGTAGAACCCATTAATCCAATGGCCACAAAGTACTCAGCTCAACGAAACAATTAACTGACCAGCTAGGGACCAGTTTTGATCCTACAACCTTTCGGTTAAAAGTCCACGAATTAAACCACCAAGTTAATCTGTCGGATAAACATAGTGGCGACATTTGTTATTATAATTAGTAATCAAATGTTTTCTACATAAATGTTTTATTTACCTAACCGTAACTGTGTTACGTTTGATGTTTTTTCTTGTTCTTCAGATATTAACTGTGTTAGATTTTTTTTCATTTCATTAATTAAATTTATCTTCCCAAAATTATAACCAGCAATTCAAAAAATAACTCGCGAACGCTAATTGAGCGTCACCTTTAATAAAACGACACCATAGGGGAAGGAAAGAAAAACGAGACCGCAGTGGCGCTCAAATATAGGTTTTACGGTATTTGACAAAAAAGCGCGACGGATCACATACACCACCGGTACGCGTGGCCGATTCCTGTTCGATTCATACACAGCAAACCATAAAAAAACATAGAATAGAACACATCGCGCTATCAAAAACTTGGCCCAGTAAAAAAAGCCGACACATATCCACCATTTACTAAAAAAACGAATTGACGACAAAACATAGGTCCAATGGAATACCACCCCTACGTGGCTTGCACGCTGTGGAGAGATACCTGCGAAGGGTGTCTCTGCCAGCACCCACACATACTAGAGATACTACCCCGAGTGGATTAATTTCCACATTGAACGTAGGGGTTTCGATCTAAGGCCACCAAAAAAACAGTGTTGCCATTTGATCAGCCAGACAGATGTGGCGATATATCATTTCGTGTATTTCTTTTTTTGATAATAAAACCACAACTTATATACACTAAATAATTAAATTGAAACGTTGAGTACATAACTGAAAAATGGGAAATTAATTTTAAAGTTATGTATTCTAATAAAACAACATCCAAATGTTATGACCATTTAAATGAAGATGGATAGAGTGGGTTTTGAAACGTAAGCGAATTCTGTTGTGGGCAGAATCTGTCTATACTCTTGACATTTAACATTACACAAACCAAGTAATCAATAAAATGAAATAAGATTACCAAGATGATATTGGAATTTATTTTTACTCCTACGGAAAAGTATGATAATTACTTACGAAACGAAATATTTAGGATTTTCACAGTCCAATTACTATAAATAATGGTTATATTATACTCTGAATCCAAATTTTTACTCAAATTTACTATTACCGTTATCGAAAACGTTTGATAACTTTTAAAAATTTAGGTTATAACTAATTTCTGATTTTTACACAATTTAAAATGTTGGTTATATAATACGCCGAATCCAATATACAATCGTGTATCTTAGGTGGCCTATAAGGGTTCAAAATCAATATTTCGAACTACTGTGCAATTTCCAATGCATAGTAATGGCAATATAATTCAGCTCATAATCGAATTGCAATTTTCGTTATGCCATTCCAAACCACTATAAATATTAATGCGTTAGGCTGAAATTGAAGTGGATATTTGTGTGACGTGCTTCACGTTGTGAATGAATATACATTGTATAAATCTGGCTTGGCCGGATTTAGTTCGATGACTATCCGTTTTGGTCCGTATTTAAATTTACTTGGTTCGTTTTAGTACGATGTTTAACCGTTATGGTACGATAACTATTAGTTTTAGTATGATCTATGCGTCGGTCAAGTTAAAAGTTTGGCCACACGCGCTGTCTGTTAGTGCAATGCATATATTACATCAACATTTATTTATATATCGCAATCTATGGACTATTACAGCGGTCGAGCATCTATTAAAGCGGTTAGTCACCCTCGAGACGTTCCATTAACTCGTTATGGGTTGGTTATGGTTTTGGGAAAGGTACAAATGGTACAACAAACGGAATAATGCGTTCAATACAACACACTCAATATAGGCATTAAAAACATTAACACTAAATTTAAATTAAAAATTTCTTGTCGTTATTTATTGACTGCGGTATTTATCTTAATTTATTGTTATTTTTGTGCTCTTTTTCCAGTACTTCTGTTGTTATTATTAAACTATGGTTGTCAAAGTATGGTAGTTCATAATTGTGATGACCAAAGATACAAATGGTCGTATAAAGACGCAATTATTTGGCAATCAATTATTATGCTAATTTTCTGTTATTATTATACTTTATTCTGTTGTTAATTGTATGCCAGTTTCCTTTGATGCTATTATGCAAATAAAAAAACGACAAAATAACTTAAATGTTGTTGAATAAGTTTAAAAAATGTTGAATTGAAAATGTTAAAAAAGTTGTGTTGGAATGTTGAAATTACAAATGTTAAACATTGAAAAAATGTTAAAGGGGTTAAAAAATTTTGAAAAAGCGAAAGGCTAATGAACTAAGATGAATTATCCCAGCCTATTACTGGTGTTTACGCCGATTTACGCAGCTGCAATATACGATACACATGCCTCGGGTAGGCTGCAAATTAAGTGAATGCAAATTGCGTTCAAGGGTTTCAAAGCATTGATTGCTTTTGCGAAGCTTTTAGATTCATTTTAAATCGTGTCACTGAAAAAATGTTATTTTATTGATGAGCGGGGATCGATTAATCAACGAAACTTTCCTCATTCATTACATTTAGCGTAGAGACTACGTTCTAATGGAAAGTAATAAGCTTATACGCCGTTTTAATATACGCCACATATACAAACTAGTTTATTTTTTGACGCAAAAAAACACAAAACAGGAACTTTGATAAAAATTGAGAAAACGGCAAAACGACAGTCGTTGAAAAACGTCAAAAATCCAATTAATTATTTGCTTTTGTATTATTCATAATACACCACTACATAAGATAGCGGTGGCCGTAAAATGTCCTTCCAAATACGAATACCGTATTAACTTCCTTTTAAGTACGAACCAAAACTTTCAAATTGCCTCAGCACATTTTAAAAGATTTCAAAAAAAAGTATATGAAACATATACGAATTCATATATATATACAAATTTCGTCATATTCAGCATACACCACAATGCATAAGATAAGTTTTGGGCGAAATGAAAAGATCCAAATACAACTACCGGTATTTACTTTAGTTTAAGTAAGACTTGAAACTGTCAAATTCCTTGACCGCATATTGAAAGATTCATGCACGGTTCGACCGCTGTAAGAGCGATGTATTAAAATATGCACGAGTGGTATCGATCAATTTTCTAATTTAAACGAAAATACGAAATTGTGTTTTTTATATTTTCCAGAGTCCAGGCCTGGTTTAATCCCATCATTAATTACGAAGCAAAACAAATATTGTACGGCCTATAGCAGAATGCTTAACGCGACCGATACCTGTACGAATTTAATACAAGAACGGTCCTATAGACGAGCCCATTACGGGTGATTCGAAACAAGATCAAATAAAAATAAAGGTAAAAAAATGATAAAACTCACATTTGCCGTAAATGTTACACAGTCCTGGTACTAATGCATAACGCTAAGCAATTTGAATTATTTAAAGTTAATTCTATTTGAATAAGTTCTTTAAGTGGTCCTGTCACCCACATCACCAAAGATCGTTGCTGCGACAAAACTTTAGATGTCGTGCTTCAACTAGTTTGTGCAAACAAACAAGAGCTGAACTCCAAGCCTAATGCTGTCCTTACCGAGTTGCAGTATATTAAACAAAGTTATTTTCAAAAAAACTTAACGCCCCTTTGGAACAAAGCAATAAAACAAATGAGGAAATGAGGACAAATGGAAAATGAAAGCCTAAAAATGATATACAAGAATTAAAAAGTTAAATTATGCGAAAACAATCAAGCTTACGACTTTTAATTTTTCTGTTGCAATTTATTCTTTTTAATGTTAGGTTTAATGGCCACGTCATTTTTTCTACGTTATACAGTGTATTTCCTGACGTGTTTAAACTACTGCAGTTTTGCCGTTTTAACCTGTCTCCTTAACTCTTTAACTTAAAATACTTATGCTATTCTTCTTTTATATAACGATGAAGCGAAAAAATAAACTAAATTAAAACTAAACTTAACAACAAAATATTAACTCTGGAAATAAAGTTTTAAACATACAACAACCAAAAGAAAACTGTGAGAGTGGTGGTTGTACAGTCTTGTCTATAATAGCCACATAACAAATTGACTTTCCCTATGGCTCAATAACCACTTAAGCTATATATACTTCATTCGTTATGAACCAATGACCCGTGCATTCCTAAAGCGCAATAAATTTCGACAGCAGTTTTCGAATCTCACGCTTATGCAAGCAGCATAAACTGTATTTATTGCCGCGAAAGTAATTCTACTGCATTTGCAACACCAATTACGTTTAACTGTAAACGTTTCTTTTATCAATAAAAACTGTCGAACCACTAAAAGGAAGGAAAGAGGGAAGGAGGAAAACTGCCTAATAAAACTATTAAATCTAATTTTAACCCTACCATAAACACTAATCTCAACCCTAGAACTAACGCTTAGTATAACCCAAGCCGCGTACTAACTCTAACGACGTATTTTTTATTCCAGTAAGCATTTTAGGAATTTTCCCTCCATTTTTTTATACTAAATTATCGAATCAAGCAACGACGAAATGAACTATATATCATAAAGTATAGTTAACTTAGCAGTAACAACAACCGACTACGGAGTAAATGCAAGCACGTGTGGTTTACTCATCTATTGTTAAAAGCATCGGGTTTCAAGCGTCGTGTACATTTGCCTTGTCTAAAACTCATGTACTGTATAAAACTCATGTACTACTGTATCTATGCTACCAAACGGAACACTTAACATCTACGTTTCAAAGTGGCACACTTAGTCGGCCATGCTACAAAATGGAACAGTAAGCATGATAAAAACGGGCACACTTAATTACTATTATACAAAACGCGTACACCTTATTAGTATACTTCCAAACGGGATATTTAATATGATAAAAACGGGCACACTTAATTACTATTCCATAAAACGGGTACAATGATATACTATACTACAATACTATGCTAAAACTCGGTAAACTAACCGACTATTGAAAATTACATTACCATTTTTATACTTGAACCCACTGCTAAAAGCCAACAACTACTTGATTGATTTTGTGATATATAAGCAACGATCATTTTTTCTGGTTCAATAATTGTCTCATTACTTACTTGCGAAGTCTATAACGTTATGCCACGCGCGTATCTTTCAATAAATTAATCAGACAATTAAGATGGTTATAGTAAATACTAGTTTCAGCTTTCTACGTGAACTCTTACCAATTACTAGGTCTAGATCGAGACTTGCATTGTTATTTTTTCTTTACCGTCTACCCATGTCGGAAAGGGTAATTGCGCGCCTGCTGCCTTTTTTGAATGAGGTTGCCGTTTCTCAGGCATTCTCTCCAGAACCAAGCCCTATCTGTTACCCTCGTCCAAACAAAGATAGGTATATAATGCTAACTTGGTCGGTTGTGTCCTCAGGCAAGGCACTTAGCGGACATTGCATAAACCTATTGGATTTATTGGTTCTATCAAAACTAAAGAAACGTATTAATCATGCACAATACATTACAATGGCTCCGGTTGCACGGCGGTATAGGAGTGAAGTAAACTGTCGGTTACTCTTGTGAGAACGATCCCTTACGTAATCGCCAGGTAATCTCACAATTGCCTACGTAATAACGCCCCTTGAATTTGCATTCAGGCGGATAAACTTGGACCTATACCAACGGAAGTAGGTAAGACATACGCTTGAGTGCTTTGTGTATATAGCAATATAGAATGCATATTAGAACGTCAAATTTCAACTGATTTCGGTTGGGGTAATAGCGTAGTGGCAGGTGACACGATTGATCGGTTATGCGTTCCCCATATTACAATCGATGCAATCGTGTTTGCACATTTGTACGATTTTAAGTATTTATGAAATATGTTAGGTGTAATACCACACACCGCGATACACTACTGACCTAAGGCACAAGAGTTTATTCAAATTTTATCAATTTAGATTTAAAATACTTTTGCTGCCTCAATTTAAGGTTTAACATACGCGTTATTCCCCCTAAATTAAACCGTGTACAAACTGTACATTTACTAATGTGTTATAACTTTAATTCTACGGTATATACGGGGTACGGACTTTAATATTTAGCGGCCGCGGTACTTTACCCCGTTATACCGTGTTTAGTGACATTTTAACTACTGTAGTTTTGCCAATTAATTCTGCATCCTTTCATTAAAATAATTGTTCTGTTCTTCTTGAATGATAAATCTGTTCTTCTTGAATAATAAAGTTCTGTTCTTCTTGAATAATAAAGCAGGGAAACATTGAACTACACTAAACTAGTAGGGTGCACTGACTGATTGCATTACATACATGGTTTACATTGTCTACGGCTTTTATTGCAGACACCGGTTGACAAGACCTACATTATTATGCGCCGATATATCTATTGTACCCAAGTAGGGAAGGTTGATCGAAATTGCCCTGATAAGTTTGGTCATTTTTGCCCTTTTTTATTTTATTAAAGTAGACTTTTTATCGCTATCCATAAAAACATCGGTTGAGTTTGTATTTCAATAGAAAGTTAAATCACTGCAAGTATAATGTCGCATGTAATACGATATTTGGATCTATACGCACGCAGTCAATTACAAGCCATTTTACGTGCATTATCCCGCGATATGATCGCTGCAAATTACCTCTGAAAATGTTCTAAATGTTTTAAACCACGATAAATATTTAAACTAAACACTCAACTTTGGACTTGGGTGAGGCGTATATTAGTTATCAATAGTAAGTATTGTGTGGTGATCGATTCATTTCATTTCGCTGAATGGCGTTATTAATAATATCAAAGCTATTTTGTGTATACACTGGGTAAACAATTCAAAGAATAAATAAAGTTCAAAAACACAAGAACTTCTTGACTTTCTTAAGTACGTGACCTAAGTCAAAACCTTTGTATAATCGTTATTAATTAAATTGTTACAAACCAAGCTACAAGTTTACTTTACCATTAGGGGAATCGGTAATAAGTAACAATTTCTGCAGATTAAAACTGAACGCAGTACATGTGGCCGAATGGTTAACGGGGCCGATACATAAACCAAATCCTAAAAATATCTTAGCGATGATCCCAACATGGGTTCGAAACTTGGCTTGGTAAAAAACTTAACGCTTCTTGGGTAGGATTAGAAATTAATATAAATTTCCTTAATAAGTAAGTTTTGACTCGTTGGAATAGACTATAGAGATAACAACTTGTTTACACTAAATGTCATGTCTCCTTTAGATCCTTTTTGCCTTAGCTGAAATTCGTTTATTATCGCTTAAATAGACGAGTGCAGGCTTAATTTAAAACACCGGAACTTTATTTTACGTTATTTCTATGATTTTAGTTTAAGTCGATTTGGTGTGTGACATGGACGTGAAAACAAAGACTTCAGTCCTGGCTACCTACGCCTATTGCCGAGTTACAAAAGAGAACCTATTTAATTTCAGTCATCTAATTATTGTGCAACGGTTCGTGTACTTTGAAATGAAACCTATACGTACCCTTCCCCTTGGTTTGTAGTGGTTTTTCATCAACCTATTTAGGTCTACCTACCTTGTCTGAAAATCCCTACGGATATCTGCGCGTATGTCATCAACTCAACGAAAAACATAAAACGCCACTCACTGTGGCATTCAATGCGATCCATTATTTCTGCAGTCTAACTGACGACTTTGAGGTTATACCTCAGAAAGTGCTCTTGAAAGTCAATTCCGTCAAAGAAAAGCCCGATTGCGCACTTGCGGTCCCGAAAAGAATTGATTTGTAAAACACTAAAATGAGGGAAAGAGGGAAACTGTTCACTAAAATTACGGAAACAAATTTAAACCCTGTCCTAAACACTAATCTCAAACCTAGAACTAACCCTTACTCCAACCCCATGTTTAAAACTAACTCTAATGTCATAATCTTCATTTAAGTGTGCGGTTTCCCTCATTTTACTCTTTCCAGCAACACACAGCTGCCTTTTTTGTGCTACAAGAGCGAATACGAAAACCACCCTTTCCTGAGCTCAAATACAACGGGCAAAACTAAAAGGAGGAAACTGTTCACCAAATATAATTCTAACCCTGCCATAAACACGAATTTCAGACCTAACATTAATCATTTCATCCTAATCGTCATTTCAGTGTGCAGTTTCGCCTTTTAATACTGGAAAACAAAAGTAGGAAAAGAGGGAAACTGTTCACTTAAACTATGGAAACTAATTTTAACCCTGCCCTAAACTCTAATCTCAACTCCACAACTAACGCTTACTTTAACTCAGCCGTTACACTAACCTTAACATCCTAATTTTCATTTCAGTCTGCAATTTCCCCTTCCAACACCGAAATATTAAAGGAGGAAAATGGGAAACTGAACTTACCCTATACTTGACTAATACTTACCTGCCGCACACACTTATCTTAACTTAAATCCCAGCCCTAAAACTAACCCTAACGCCTTAATCTTAATTTTTGTGTGCAGTTTCCTTACTTTTAGATTTGCTCAAATCCAACGGCGCAAAACGACAGGGAATGAAAACAACGCAATGATAGGTTGGGTAACCGCGCACTTCGCTCTGCTTGATGCATACAACATGCGTTGGGGTAAAAAAGAAAGTGCGTCGCAACATTCTTGTTCGGGTAACCTGATCAGGGTCGCGGGTTATGTAAACGGGACAGAGTTCACGAGATTACAGGCAGTTTAAAGATGACGAAAACGAAAAAGCTTTTCTAATAAATGGCGGATGATGAAAATAATGGTTTTTAAACAGTCAATAATGGAAAATATTAATGAACTTCAAACTTTTATATTTATTAAACGTTTTAACACATTCTAGCGTTAATCAGGTTGTAAAACATAATTATTTGTTAAGATACTTAATATAGATAACACAAAAGTTTAGGTAATTGTAATACTTATTCTTACCAGCATTTTTTTCTGACCCTTCTGTGTCTACTACACCATTTTAATATAAACTATATTTTTTGGCTGAAAATAACGAATTCTGACAAACTTAGCAAACGAATTGGCGGTCAAGCCTAATTTCCAGTTATTTTGCGTTGGTATACATCAAATCGCAAACTGTCTACTCGTCGCCTTTCGAGGTAACAATTCCTTTCAGTATTTCTTCTATTTTGCCAACGTACGATGGGAAAGTTGGGTCGGATATACAGAGACGGACGAATTCGTTTAGTTCGCGTTCGTCGTTTTCGCTACACCTGCGTATATGGAACGCGTAACTAAACGTTACATAAACTGACATTTCAAATTCTGAACTGCATCAGTTTATCAACCCTGTTAAATACAACAGTTAAACCGTCCAGCATTGCACAGTAGGTAGTTGTTGCTCGTACTATTTAACTTTACGTTACATAAACTTAATTTCAAAGTCTGAGCTGTCTTGGTCTAACAGTCCTAATAAATATCCCTGGTAATTACAACAGTTAAACCGTCCAATATACTACTGTAGATAGTTAGTGCTCGTAAGATTTAACTGCTCAAGGGTAGATTACGCATGTTAAAGCTACATAACGTTCTAACTAAGGTCGTTAAGCTTAATTGACAGCAACATTGCGCAAGATAAAACAAATTCCTGGAACGTTACGCCGAAGAAAAAGGTTGATGTGATTCGTTTCGATTTTATGTGATTAAAACATAACTTATATACGTGCCACCCTTGGGAATTGCTATGGTCGGCGATAATATATGTGGCGCTTATATTCAGGTGGTGTTAAGCGTAGGTTAACGTGTAAATGCATACCATTACTGTGTTGGCGCTGATATAGAGGTGGCACTAAGCGTAGGTTACACTTGTAAATGCACGCTATTACTGTGTTGGCGCTGATATAGAGGTGGCACTAAGCGTAGGTTACACTTGTAAATGCACGCTATTACGGTGTTGGCGCTGATATAGAGGTGGCACTAAGCGTAGGTTAAACGTGTGAATGCATGTCATTACGGTGTTGGCGCTGATATAGAGGTGGCACTAAGCGTAGGTTACACTTGTAAATGCACGCTATTACTGTGTTGGCGCAGATATACAGGTAGCATTCAGCGTAGGTTAATGTAAGTCATTACTCTGTTTTGCTGCAGGGTTATCTTGTTTTGTGGGAGCATTAGTAACAAGATGCTTTCGCCCGAGTATGCCCTTTCGATCAAACGACATTTTTGACAAAAACAACAACATCATGCATGAGTCATGTAGCTGATGACGTAGACGATTGACGTCAGCAAGTAATTGATGTAATAAGCGGGACACTTACGCAAAGTTACACTGTTGATACAACATAGGAAGATGGTCGTGGGTTTTGTTCATTAGATCGGTCGCTATTGAAGCCAGAGACGTCTCTGTTGCGCCATCTTGTGCCTGTGACTTACCACAAAGGAATATAATGGAATATTCGAGTTTATTCTCGTACATGGGAAAACGTAAGCGTCGTTAACACGCGGTAATGGTCAGATTACCGCGCGAACACGCAAGTGGTGTACGGTCGTGTGTCCGAATGGTTAAGGCGACCGATAAATATACCGACTCTTATATGAAACGGTCCTAGTGACGAGCCCATCATGGGTTCGAAACTTAGATCGGTTTAAAAAAAGTTGCGTTATTCGTCCGTGGTTGGTTTGTGCGTCGCCTTTCAGCCGAAAGGTTACTGGTTTAAAACTTGGCGCTTGTTAGTCGGTTGTGTCCTTGCGAAAGACCTTTAACGAACATTGCATGAATTAAGCGGATTAATAGAGATTACCTGAACTTAGGTAATAATTGAGTTCTACTAAATTGAAGGAACATGTCTATCATATACAACACACTGCAATAGCCCCGGTAACCCAATGGTGGGCGCGAGGTGATCTGACGATTGCTCGTGTGTTGATGTTCGCTCCTTGCGTTTTCCCATTGGAATAAACTATTGCAGTGTGTTAAACGAGATGAATAGATTGATATGATTTTCGTTCAGTCCAGTAAACTAGTAAAATCCATCAACGCCTAGTAATTATCCTGTCCAAGAACACAACCGGTAGGTCATACTGTGTGTTTTCATCGTGGAAACAGAAAAATAACCTTAACCAAAACAAAAAATGACATAAAATAAAATTTTAAACTCATCTAAGCTTACAGGTTGGGGATCAGATTTCGAACCTCCTTCCAACCTCAGCGGCATGTACTTAGAGAGGGTGGATGCACAAGAAGTGGCTATCTCCTCAGCACTAGATGTCTCTGTGCTCTGAAACTGGTTAAACAGACACTTTATTTTTCATTATCATTCTTAGCTTAGTCTATTATGGTAATAACAGTTGGTTTGTGGGGATTTTAGTTTAGTTTAGTTTATTCATTTTTGCCCCAGTATTTAAAAAAACAATTTGCTTGTAAATGGTGCAGCGACCCACCAATTATCCGACCTGTACTCGGCTATCACAGTCCCAAACCACACACGACCACTTTCGTCCAGGTTTCATTATGTACTAAAGAATTTTAAAGTCAAACAAAGTCACAACACACGAGTCGGGGATAAAACGGATGAGCATAAGGTTTTAACATAAAACAAACCAAAAAAGGCAACACTGGTTGAATAAAATAAAGAACGCTA
Source organism: Ciona savignyi (assembly GCA_000149265.1). Lineage (NCBI taxonomy): Eukaryota > Metazoa > Chordata > Ascidiacea > Phlebobranchia > Cionidae > Ciona > Ciona savignyi. Next base: position 68,393 of record CH003010.1, on the reverse strand, counting down.
CAGGTTTATAGCATAAAGTGCTAATGATTTAAAACAATTACAAACAAGAATAAATATCCAAGTCTGCCCTCCCCCCTTTTTATGCTAATAGATCTGTGAGGTAAATCGTAAAATATCATGCGAAAAAACAATTTTTTGTCAATTAAGTTATTTAAAGTTTAGGTATATACAATATCTAAATCAAATGTATTAATAATGGTCGATGCAGTAGTCTTAATTAAAGTTGTTAGTTTTATATCCTGTGCATCATTGTGCATTATTTTATATATTATTGTTGTTGTTTGTTGAAATTTTAATGCCAACATTGGTTTAAAAAATAAACTTGAAAGTATTTGTGCAAACTCTTTTTCAAGGTTTAATTAATTGTTCATTTATGTAATTTACTAATCTTCTGCATATTATCATATAATTATGAATTGTTTTTTTTCTGACTGTTTTCCACTTTATTAATTATAGTAATTAGAACGAGATGTATCTAAGTTTTTGGTTTTCCCCCTATTTCCTAATTAAATAAGTTTGTGTGTCCACTTAAATACTAATGAAGCAAAATGTTAATAAGCTAAGTAGTCTTATTGATTGAATAAAGAAATTAAGAAAATTAGATAAAGATTTAATCCTGGACGTCTAGCGATGATGCATGATAATCTCATTCAGTTGTGTCCGTAGGGAAGGCACTTAGTGGACATTGATAACTAAAAAAGGGTTTTAATCATACACAACACACTGCAATAAGTTTCCATGATGGACGTGAGCGCCGTGAGGTAATCTGATGATTGGCCGTGTAATAATATCTGCGTTTTTCCATCGAAAGGATAAACTTGAATATTCGGTTCAATCTTATGAAAAGTGGCCAAATTGTTAACGTGACTAATAAAGCCCAAAATTTACTTTTTGATTATACTAATCCAAAATTAAGTACTCATAGAACAAAATGAGTTTTACTTATAATTTTGATTCAAGATTAGAAAAAAGTGTTTAGTTTGAAAATATTACTTAGCAATGATGATGATTAATTAAAAAAGTAAAATTATTCCATCAAACATACATGTAATGTAATTATATAGTTTTTTAATCAACTCAGTACAAAAAATGTTATTTAGCTTGCTCTTTAAATATATTTTAGAGCATTTTTAAATTCAGAATTGTTGATTCTAGAAATGGATTGTTATTCTGGAGTTGGCACGAGGTGATCTGACGATTGCCTGTGTGTTATACCCAATTTTTCCATTTACTGTGACACATGATTATTTTTATATATTTCTATACTGTGGACAAAACAGTAGCAAACAGCACAGCCAGTGTATTTTTAACAGCATTATTTTATCAAATTGTAATACCTATTTGTATTTTCTGCTTCTTATAAAGTTCCACCCCATTTACACAGCAGGTACCTGTAAACGAAACATCCTAGCCTCCTCCTTTACTTTATACAACACGATCACCACATCTTTCTTCTGGTATGCCTTCGACGACGTGTATTGCTCCGATCCCATGGCAGCGTAGAAGCTTTCCATCACCATGTTACCCCGTGTCACAATCACATGACCAGCGCTCGAGATGGATACTTGCATCCGTGTGTTACCGCTAGCTGACAACGAAAATAAAGTGTATGTAGCATAGCCAGAAAATAAAAAGCGTATGTGGAATGTGGCATAGATATAACATAAAACGTGTATGTAGCATAGCTATAATATGAAGTGTATGTAGCATATCTGCTACCCTTCAACCTGAAAGGCAACGCAATAATACAGCAAATTGGTAATTGGTTGGGTAATTGTTGAAAGTAAGTAGGTTGAACATTGCTTGAATCTCTGAATATAAGCTGATCTACCTTCATATGTGATCCACTTTTCCTTTGAGTTTGCGTAGCTGTTGGAACCCAGCTCTAGAAATTGAAACCAGTAAAAGGGTGATTGTAATATTACATTAGGTCCACTGTTAGGTAATCGAAGCTATTGCTGTATGTTGTATATGATTTAGACCAGTGATTCCCAACCGCGGCTCCGAGAGCCGCATGCGGCTCCCAGCTAGCCTTTTTGCGGCTCTCATTGACCTTTGAAAATCCCCTAAAAATATTAGTATCTGATTCTAATAATAAAAAAAATATAATTAGTATTCTAAACTTACCCTTGCTTAGTTTAAAGGCTCGGTAAAGAGTTTTAACTTCATAGTTAGAATTAGAGGCAAAGAAAGTAGTGAAAAGGCTGCTATTGTAACATCACTGTTTTCTTAAAGCAGTGTGTTTTCATGTTTTCATGCGGCCCCATACGTATTCTAATATTTGAAAATTTGGCCACGACACTAAAAAAGGTTGGGAACCACTGATTTAGACGTTCAGTCATTTTAATATAAACAAATAATCCAATGGGCTTAAGCAAGGTCGGGCTAATACAAACCTCCCGGTGAAAACGGGTGGAAAAAATACACATCTTAATATTACACATGCAATATGTCATGTAAGTAATAAAATCAGTTAGGAGGAAATTGTTTAAACATGAATTCAAACCGAATTAAACGTGGTTTATTAACTTTCAAAGCCATTTGTTGCAATAATAATGCGCATTGTTGCGTAATGGTAATGAATGACTATTGTTATGTCACAATATACATATGTATTGTTATATCACAATGTGTAACATGTGTTATTAGTGCTGGTTTAAAACTTATTATTTTCACATTTTAACCCTGATATCATGGATT
>CH003010.1:41613-55802 GCA_000149265.1 Ciona savignyi | reverse complement strand
AATATGCAGTTATTTTTTATTTATTTTTTATTTTATTTTTTTTTATTATTATTTTTTTTTTATATTTATTTTTTTTTATTTATCTAACTAAACACAAAGGGTGCAGCTGACTCGGTGACTTTTTGGTCTTTCGCTGCATCCTATGCTGTACATTGCTATTCATTATTGTATATACTGTTGTCGTTTGTAAAAATGTGATGTCAGCATAAATTAAATAAATTGAATTGAATTGCACAGAGATACTAATATTCTCTACATCATGCCTGCCGTCAGGATACTTACTACGAACATTTAGCATAGGATACAATAAAATGTTATTTTCTAGGTAGGGGTTGATTGCACCGCTTAAGCAGCAAATAAAAGTATGTGTATCAAGCGTAGGACGGGATACAAATGTTTATTTTCGGGTATTGATACTGAAAGGCTGTCATAACATAGGTACTTAGATAAGGCTTTATTATGTCCAGTATTTACGTACTAAAACTATTGCAGTGTGTTTATTACAATGGACATTGTATTTTTAATAAACTCCTTGAATGGGTAAACACAGGGTGAATTAAAACACAATTGTCAGATTACCCTATGCCCACCGCCAGGATACCATAGTTATTGTAGTGTGTTGGATACAATAGATACGTTGCTACAGTTTTTGTTCTATACGATAAACCATTGGGTTAATGCGACGCCCAGTTGGTGCATTACCAAAACACACAATCGATAAGCTAGTGGCTAGTTTCGATCCAACCATCATTCGACTGGGAGTACATAGCGTGAGATTACCAGTGGTACAAAAATGAGTTTAAAGGAAGTTTTTTAATTTAAATTCAAATTTGACCGTAGGTCTTCACGTAGCGCTGCTACTGTCTAATTCTGACAGTTGGGTACCCTATTCTACTTTATAATTTCTCAAACCCTTAAGTTACCGACCTATAACACTTTGCAAGGTTAAGCAACAGCAAACAACTAACATCTGCTATGGAATAAAATACAAACCATCATCATCCATTTAGGCTGGTCCATGAAGTTCAACACTCACCGGAAATACGTGCAGAGGGTTTTCTTTACCAATTGGCTCGATGTAAAACTCAACGGAGATTTAAAACTAACAAGCTATCAAGTGCTGCTGGCAATGCATAGAGAGTCAATAGGTAAGTTTGAAATGTTAAATAAAGTTGGCAACCATAAAAGAAGAAAAGAAGGGAAACTGCTTACTAAAATTATGGAAACTCCGGCCCGTCAAAGGATTTTGACCGGCCCGCAGACTGTATCTAACCATACCCTGTAATGTTGTTCTGCATTAGTAAAATAATATGTAATTAAGATATTTAATACTATTCATATAATAATCCGGCACACCAAGAACTTTATTTTCCCACATCTTGCCCTCCGACTAGAAAAATTGCCCACCCATGCCTTTATCTTTATTTTAGTGAACAGTTTCCCTCCTTTCTTATTTCCCTTACAAAAGTACTTTTTAGTTATGTAAAAAAATGAAAACTTTTATTTTAGGTTTGTACAATGTAGTAGTGGAAGAAATAGGAATAGCAAGGAACAAAGGGGTTTATGACACGACAACCGGTGAAATGACTCCGCATACCAGAGTGTTTGGACAACCCACCTCAGAGGTTTGTGGATGATATTAAAGTTTGTTTCTTTTTTACAATATTTTTCACAAGTTTGGGTTTTAAATTTGGGCTTAAGACAATTTTGATGTTTTTAGCCTGACTTTTTGATTTTTTGACCTTTTAACAAACATCCGTAAGTGTATATTATATAGAGTTTCATCCCTTTTTTGCTTTGAAATTAAACTTTACAATTAGTATTGAATTCTATATTACTTTTTCTTTTTCAATAGCTTTGGTTAAAAATTTGGGCCAAAGGCAACTTTGGTGTTTTTAGCGTAATTTTTTACGCTAAAAGATGTTACATCTTCTTCTATGAAAAGTTTCGCTTTGGAATTTAGACTGGAAAACTTTGATGTTTTTAGTTTAAATAATTTTGATTAAGTTACAAATAACTGCAAGTAAAATAAATTATTATAAAAAAAGGGAAAAAGTTTTAAAAAATTAGTTTTTCACAGCGGCATAAAATGAAAATGTAAATCTTGTAAAAGGTGTTTTGATTTAAAAACTCGCACCTATATTTTCAACAGGAAGAAGGGAAGAAATGTATATTAGTATTCAAACAGTATTTAATTCAAAAGTAATTCAGACAAAAATTAATTACTTTTACAAAGATAGTTTTAAATGAATGTTGTAAATGTTGTTATATTTAAAGTACTACCTTCATTTACAGTAGTAGAAGCGTAGTATTGGTAATTACTTCCTTATTCCTACAGGTCCTCTCATCCCATGCGATATGGAATCAATGGGATCCAACCACCCAGCGATTGTGGTATCTTGTACCAATTACAAACAAATCGCTCAAAAAGCATCTGGTTAGATATGTTGATATGCTGTATGTTGAAGGCATGGGGCATTTACCTGTTTCACGCTACAGACTTGTTTAAGTCAGGGATTATAATAGGTTCTGCAAACTCATGTGTTAATCCTTCTAAATTATCACTTAATATCTTGCTATTTTATTGACAACATTTCTTTAGAATTTAACAAATGAAGAAGTAGCGGTGTTACCAACGAAATGCCACCTTGTTTGCCTGCAGTTTTATGAAACTCTACCGCACCAGAAAGTATTTGAAGTCCAGGTAATATTAGCTTGGTTTTAGGATAGGATAATCATGTTTATCCCTGTGAATGGGAAAACCAAGGGGGTTAACTTACAGGCAATTGTCAGATCACCTTGCGCCCAACATCGGGTTACCGGGGCTATCGCAATGTGTTGAATATGATAGACGCGTTCCTTCAATTTGGTAGAACCCATTGAGCCACTAGGTTCAGGCAATGTCCTTTAAGTGCCTTGCCCAAGAACACCGACTTGCTAGCGACCAGTTTCGCACCTGCAACCCTTCAATTAAGAGGCGCCACAGTAACCACCAGACTAACAGGCCGGACATATTAATTAGGGGTGTTAAGTAAGGGATGTTGGGGTTTGTGAAATCTACGGCAAAGTCTAATTTAGAGTTATATGGGGGTTGAGTTTCGGTTGCAAAAGCATCTAAGTAATGGAGTAAAAAGGTGACTATGCAAGTGTGGATAATTGATTAAAAATAGAATTAATTACGTTCCAAACAGCTCAAAATGAAAATTTTAACAATTGTCAGTGTTTTATTGATCACTTGCCTATACACAGACAAATTTAACTTAATTTTTACGTAAACATATCCAAAATACCCAATTTAGCTGCACATAAACATACATATAATACACATTTTAAAACATTTGTACAGAACACATAAACATACATAAAATACACACATAATTCTAACATGGTTTAACCCCATTATCCCACCCAGTTATGCATGCAACTATCCCGGTATGCATTGTACAATACAAGTTCATTGAATCAGCATGTTGATCTGAATCCAACTGTGTCCAGTTTGGAGTTGAACATGAGGGTGGTCACTATGTGTGAATCAGGTGGGGAACTTACCTTGTTGTCCTTGTTTGGGCGTCATACTTGCATTTTCATTCGAATTTTACAAACATAAAATACAGTTTGTTCCATCATGAGCTTTAAAGATTATTGTAAATTGCAGATAGGGATGTCAATTCCAGAATCAAGATTTATATTCAAATTGAATTGAAAATGACTTTTGTTTAAATTTTGAAATTAATTGCTCGTAGTAAAACAAAATAAGTATTATTTATAAAATTTCAATTCTTAATTTGAAAAAGTCGTCAATGGAATAAACAGAAACCCCCACAAAGTATCACATGCATGCATTCGAGTTTCTGAAACTAATTATTGTATTTTGTGTTTTTTGTTTGTGTATTCATTGACTTTGCTATTGTGTTAAATCTGATTACCTTCTTAGTTTAAAACCCATATTACATTTATTAAAACAATTATCAAAGTAATTAAATCAGTAATTAAACGACTCATTATGTTGCAGGATTAACATGCGTATGCTGGCAAGAACTAAAGTCGAAACATCACGAAAGAAACTGGCTCTACTCGGTTGCTATTTTGAACAAAGACATTTTGCTACATTTTCCATACAAGGTGAGTGTTTATTAGTGTTGATGATACTCATTTGCTTTAAATCAAGGTCTGTGACTCCAGCATTGTCATAAAAAACGCAATATCTATTCTATAAAGAGATATTTTCAATTTTAAATGAACTATAATTTTTCACTAAAAGGCCAAAAAATAGTTCAAAGTTTTATATGATTAGGTAACCGATAATCTGTGAATATACACAGTTCTTTCATTAGTATTCCAACTTTTAAAAAGTAGTCACATTATGGGAGTATGTTAGTCATGAGTTCAATTCTCACTTAAAGTCATTTTTGCTCTTACGTTGTATGACTTGTCATAATATCAAATTTATCCAATTTTTATAATAACCAGATTTTTTTGCTTTTTATTGTACAGCATATCATAGTATCATGTTCATAGGCGCCATGTTTTTAAAATGCGTAAGGGTGCGAAAAAAAAATTCAAAGGGAGAATTTTTTTTTGAAGGTACATTTGTTGACCAATGAAATATCTTTAAAATAACTGTCTTTCAGGCTGACTTAAAGTTGTCATGGCAAAGCGAACTAAGCGCGGTTAAATAAGAAGTAAAATATCCTTAAAAACTTCAACGTTAATAAATACGCGAAGTGTAAAAATTTGTTCTCTCCCCGCCAGCGCGGAAAGGTCCACGATCCTTAATAAACAGACTAACGGTCTTCTCTTTTATGCCAAATCGTGGCCGCCGTGGTTTGCTTTGCGTTTGCTAAAATAACTGATAAATGTCTGTCTTTGGCGTTTCGACATGATATGCCTACTTAAATTGCTCTAAAAAGAGAAAATATACGATGCATTAAATTACAAAGCAGTTTAAAATATTTCTGTCGCGCTAGAACCAATGCAGCGTTTTTACGAATTTAATTATTCCTAAGCGCACTAAAACTGTTGCCACTCGTAAGCACGTTTTTGTTTTCAGTTCTCAATATTAATTGCACTCGGATAAGGTATAACACGCATTTACTTTGTTTCATTACAATGGCAGCTGTTGCATACTTTGCCAATAAATGACAAAGGAATCGTGGATTCATGACAAAATAAAGTGCATTGTTATATGCAGAAAGTGATCATGAATAAAGACGTGGCATATCGTTAAACTTGTTTTTTTTCCGTATCTGGTTTCTGCTCCAGAATTCTGTGATGATAACCTTATTCTATTGTAGTTTTTTTGTGTCTACTTTATTTGTAGACGTTTCGGCTACTTATAAATTCGTTATTTAAACACGGTCGTAAAAATAAACTAAATCGGTTAGGTCCCATGCGCCGTAAAACGATTGAACCAAAATCCAGATTTAGGAACAAAATTAAATACTTACCATTGGAATTGATACATCGTTGAATAAACTCAACATGTTAAGTTTATGAAATTTATTCATGTTTTGTCTTTCGCTAACCTTCGACCGTATGAGTTTTAATGAAGAAATACTTACCCATTTCTTCCGTTGTTACCGATGGGCTTACGGGCAACAACGTATTTGCACGCATCATCATAAAGAAACACGTCTACACTTTTCGCGAAGATGCGAGTGATACAATTGGCGGTAAGATAAAAAATCTGACGTTATGCAGTGAGTGCGTGGTCCGTTTTGAACCAACGTTATCGTTGGTGTATCGATCGAATATATTATACTTATTGGTAGGCCTAAATCGTACAATTTGATATCTGTTTTTTACAAAACTTTTTAATTATCAAAATATGATCAAAAACATAGATCCATCTCAACTAAAAAAAATGGTTTTTAAGCATGCAAATATGCGCGGGTGCGCGGCACCTGCGCACCCGCTAACATGGCGCCTATGATCATGTTTATTCATTTTTAAATATAACCATATATTTGGTCATGGTACGACTGATCATATTATTTAAGCTTGCTAGATTAACATGTTTATTCAATTCTAAGGATGACCTAGCAGACATCCCTGTTTGCTTCTACCCACTGGGTTCGTTACTCGTTGTCCAATGTCCCAACCACTTCCTTCATTTGTACGACACCAATGGTGTTTCATGCAACGAAAACAGAATGAACAGTGGACTCTTCCACATGCTGATACAGGGTTGGTTGGGCGTTGGGTTGTGTCCGATATGAAAAATACCACGGTGTCTGATGTTTTGAAATTAAATTTCTGTGCCGTTTCTGATTTTTTGTCGTAAAAGGTTTTGGAATTGTAAATTACATGAAGAGGTGTCCATACCAGAATTAAGATTCTAATAGGAAATAATAAAAATAAATTTTTGATTTTACAAATTCAAAATTAAATAGTGCGGAAAATTGAGTTTTAATATTTTACTTTTTTTTTTCAATAATACAAATCATGATAAAAAAATACTATTATTTCATGTAACATGTAACATACATATTATTTATCTGAATCAGTGTAGAATTCTATTTTCAAAACTTATTTGGATAAGGACATTCCAAAATACATGCCTGGATTTGTTAATAATAAATTATAATAGTAAATATACTTATAATGGCATCTGGTGAAATGAATTGTTAACAAGAGTCTACACTCATCAATGTATAGGATAGGAAATTTGTGTATAACTCTGTAGCATACATTGCTACACAGGCAAACTACTTGTGCCAACTGTCAGGTTGCCAGGGCTATTGAGTGAAATCAAGCCATTTCTAAAGTTTCAGTTTAACCCAATAATTCACTGTATTCCATCAATTATTGCAAAGTACCTCGCGCATAGACACAACCTATTAGTGGGCTGCTGGTTTCTACCCCGCCACCTTTCAATTGATAATCCAACACACTACTAATGAGCTAACCAGACTGACTAATTAAAAATTGGTGTGGCGAAATAGCTTGGTGGGTTAGTGTGTTGTCTTTCAACCGAAAGGTTGTAGCTTTTACATGCCACTATAAGCCAATAGGACAGACTTGGTAAAATCACACTAAAGTTTGATTGTTTGCAGGAGACAGGTTACCTGAAGTTGCCAGTCGTACTCTGGAACACATCAAGCGTCATCACAAAGCAAGTGAAGATGAACGGAGCGATCATAACTTGCTTCGTGGATCACAGGAATCTGTTCTCTCTGCATCCAGGAGTTACGACTGCTCGTCACTGTGCTTCGACATGACTCATCAAAATTTTGTGTCACTCGAGATTGACTCAGCAAGTTTTTGCAAAATTTTCGCAGATGAGGAAACATCAACGAAAAATAAGTATGATTATTTTTTGATGGGTATGTTGTAAAATAATAAAGAAACTTTTCCTTAACGGGGGAACTATTACTGTTCACAATTATTAATGTATTTGATAGTTCTTGATTTTGTGTTAAAACAACAACGAAAAATAAGTATGACCACTCATTAGATAGATAGATTGTACAAACTTAAGAAACTACATTGATAATGGAAAATAATCGCTATATAGCCACTGTATTTTATAGTACTTGAAGTAATGAGGATTCTATGGCCTACTTTCTTGGTTCCAGTACTATAATGTGCCCAACCATAGACATTTTGGTGCATGATACAAATAAATATGGGCTTTCAGTGTCTGTAAACACAAAACGGAACCTCGTTGATGAAGCAAACATTAGTATTAATAAATGTTTATTATTTTCCTCGTAAATAAAACAATACAGGGGGCCAAAACTTACCCTAGTGCTGCTGGACAAACTTCTCCGTTCGTCGATTTGATTCCAATTTGTTTCACCTGAGCCGTAAATTTGTTCGTTACAAGAAATAAAGTTTACAATTCTGATTAGAAAAAGTCAAGTTTTATCCTGCCTCCTTAACTTAAAATGAATATGCCATTCTTCTTTAGAGGAGTGAAATTTAATGTACTAAAGAAGCAAAAAAATAAACTGAACTATAACACCTCATGTTAAGCATTAGAAACATATTGCAAGGTGGCCGGCCGTGAAGAATATTGACCGGCCTGCAAACTGTATCTAACCATACCCTCTAATTAAGATATTGAATGCTATTCATGTAATAATTCGGCCCACCAAGAACTTTATTTTTTCCACATCTGGCCCGCCGACTAGAGAAGTTGCCCACCCTTACCTTATATACTTTGCAGGGTTTTCATGACCAGACTAGCTGTGTTAAACTCCCAAGCATGTAATACTTCCCATGGTCTTCAGTCTCATATCCTTCACTACATCATATCATCTTCCATTCAACATGAAGTCACACCAATCCTATGCCAACTTCTTATAGGTACAGGTCTGCAGCAAGTTAAACAATTATTGATTTCCTAATCACATAGTCAGTTCATTAGTGTGATAGGAAAGGGTATTATGTTTATCCTGTAAATGGGAAAACCAAGGGGGTTAACACACATGCAATCGTCAGGACACCTCGCGCCCATCGTTGGGTTACCAGAGCCATTGTAGTTTGTTGTGTATGATAGACACGTTCCTTCAATTTGGTAGAACCCATTAATCCGCTGGGTTCAGGCAATGTCTGTTAATGCCTTGCCCAATGACACAACCAAGAACCTGCAGCCCTTCGGTTGAAATAAACCGCCAAGCTAATTAGTCGGGTTAATTTTTATCCCAGGTTTTTAATTTTTTCCCAGTGTTAGAAAAATACTAGATATGTTATAACATCGGCAATTGTCAACTATGTGTCCAATCTTAAATTACCAAAGCTTTTGTATTTTGCCAAATATGATGGAGACATTGTTCCCGCCACACATGATTCACCCACCCATTAACCCATTCATATACATACCAGTTCTACATCTATAGCCACAGCATGCACAGAGGTGGGAGATTACAAACATGCCATCCCCACCACCATGGTTCCCCTGCTACCAGCTTCACTCTCCACATATTCATTGAACTGGTTGCTCACTCAACAGTAAGAACTTGTTGTGATAAGTAAAGTGAGGATGGATTGTGTATTTAGGGCCTAAAATCCGTATAATTAGTCGCTAGCTAGTCGATTGTGTCCTTGGGCATGGCACTTAGCGGTTATTGCCGAAAGTGGATTATAATTGGTTTTACTTAAACTGAAAGAGTGTCTTGATCATACACAACACATTGTAATAGCTTTTTCAAACCAACGGTGAATGTGAGATAATCTGACGATTTCCCATGCGATAATATCGTTTCCAATTAAAGGGGATAAAACATAAATGTTCTATTCACACTTTTACCCAGGAAAATATTTATTTAGTGTTATTATACCTTCTTATAATGCCTGGGTGTTGTTCTCTACAAATCCAGCTGCTTTGTCTCTGGGCAAGACACTTGAAAATTTCCTAAACCCCGTGAATCAATGTCTTAAATGGAATAGCTTTGATAACCCTTTTCTGCTGACCTTTGGTAACCCTTCTCTGCTGACCTTGGGTAACCCTTCTCTGTTCACCTTTAGTAACCCTTCTCTGTTGACCTTTAGTAACCCTTCTCTGTTGACCTTTAGTAACCCTTCTCTGCTGACCTTTGGTAACCCTGGGATGAAATTATATGAAAACTGCTGGTGCAATGACATCCCCTGTGTTTTTTCATCGCCAGAAAAAAACATAAACATCCCATCCGACTAATGGAACAATGTTTAAAATACAACCCCCCTTCCCCTACCACAGTATCTGCATTGAATTAAATGTTTTGCATAACCAGGGAAACCACCCACGATGAAGTTACTTATGAGAGCATGTATGGGACATGCAAAGAAATATGTGGATCACTTAAACAGGTGAACTACTTTTCCAACCCTTTTGTTTTGATATAAGGTGGAATTTAATAATTTCTAGTTTAGTCTTTTTGTTTTTGATTTTTAAAAATAAAACATTCAAAATTATACATAATGTAAATCACAAAATAGAAAGCAAAACAAAAAATAAGTTTAAAAATGTCAAAACAAAGAAAAACTGAAAAATAGTAAAAGAAAGAAATTTAAAAATTATTAAAAAAAATGTTTTTTGACAACTCCTAGCTAGAATTGGCTACACATCCTCAAATAACGTCTCCTTATATATTGTATCTCCTTTTAATGTGTCCCTATGTAAATTGTCCTAATATAATGTGTCACATATTCTAACAAAAGAGATTCCAGTACATCACAGGTTTAAGCAGCCACCACAAGTCCAGTTCAGGGGAGGGGAAGCCCCAAATGGAAGCCATCGAAAACACAGGGTCCACGATTTGGTATCGTGTGTATGCAGCGTGTGGGTCAGGGTTGTATACTGAGTATGATCTCGATAGCATTCGAGATGAACTAACCATTCTAAAGCAAGGCAAAGGTATGATTGCTGTAGAGCTACGGTTTGATCATACTTCTTCTTGTTTTTAAGGTTTGCAAGTAAGTTTTAGGATTTTTAAGATTTATTTTTTAACAATATTCTAGGTGTTGGAATACACAGCTTTATAATTTTACTTGGAGAAAAAATAAAAGGAGGGAAAGCGGGAAGGAGGGAAACTGCAAACTAAAATGAAGATTATGACATTAGAATTAGTTTTAAACATGGGTTGGAGTTAGGGTTAGTTCTGGGGTTGAGGTTAGTGTTTAGGGCAGGGTTTAAATTAGTTTCCGTAATTTTAGTGAGTAGTTTCCATCCTCTTATTTTAGTGTTGCCTTTTTACTTGGAAAGCATAGGATATTCATGTTTTATCTATGTAAATGGGAAAAACAATAAACTTATTATACAGATACAATTACTTCAGGCCCACATTATCGAAGCTATGTAGTGCGTTGTGTATGTAGATGTTTTTTTACTCACCATAAAATTCCTCAATCGTGTAAAATACCTTTTTATAAACAAAAAAAATGTTTTTTTAATTAAATTTAACATTTGTTATAAAATCCCTTCGATTTTTAGATTAGTTTTTTACAAACAGATCAATAAGATTAGTTTTAAAGCAAATATATCCATGGCTTTTTACACAAAAGTTAAAGTGACTGACCTTACATTATAATACAGATGCAAGACTAATAGTTTAATCTGTAATACTACTAAGCATTTAAAATTCAAGTTATCATTATAGCATGCTTCCATAGTTATCAAACGCCGACGTGCGTTTATATTTAAGTCTAATTATTTCTTTCTTTTCAATATCTTTAGATGCAGAGTCTACGAACATCCGTAATAACTTGGCAGATAGTCTTATGGATTTGTTTCATCAGTAAGTACTTTAACATTACTAATCAAGCTATATACATACATAGGATGGGATATACATTATTATGCCTGTGCAAGAGGTGTTACCGGAGCTATTGCGGTGTGTTGTATATGACAGACACGTTCCTTCAATTTGGTAGAACCCATTAATCCGCTGGGTTCAGGCAATGCCCGTAAAGTGCCTTGCCAAAGAACACAACCGACTAGCTAGCGACCAGTTTCGAATGTGCAACCTTTCGGCTAAAAGGCAATTTTGACCCACCATACTAATCAGAAATTGTAAAGTAGTCTAAGAAGACAACCTACAGCCAATAGATAGTGAATTTGTAAAATATTTGTAAATTAATTATATTTTCAATCAAGCTAATTTATTCGAACCTCTTGAGCAAGACACTGGTTAACATTATCAGAACTTATATTAGATTAAACTTAAACTGTAGTAATTTCTTCATCATATTTAACTGGAATAGCTCCGGTAACCGACAGTAAGTCGATATCAAGGTCTTAGGTTTTCCATGATTGTTGGATTCTATTCAAACAAAGGAAATACTTAGTTAGATCCAACACACTGCAATAGCCAACCATTTCAAAACTCTTCGTAAAAATATTTTCATCAAAAAAAGTTTCGTAAAATATTTTATTGGCTTAGAATGTCAATTCCATTCTGCTATCATAACCATTGATTTAGTTTAGGTTTAGTTTATTCATTTTTTGCCCTAGTATTTAAAAATGGCAAGGGAATAAAATCACGACACGGGAACAGGAAAAGACGGCAAAACGAACAGTCGTTAAAACACGTCATTGAAAAAAAAGGATATAATTTAATAAATATGGCGGACGCGGCCGCCAAACCTAGGCGAAAGAACAATAATGTGCAAACAAAATTTAATTAAAACCAAACAATATAAAGCCCTGAAGAAAAATGTGCGGTAAAGCGCGACCAGTACTGAGGGGAAGCGTGGACCAGAGTGGAAATAGAAAAACCCCCTAAAATGAAATTCCACTCATGTCAGATGACACTATTAGTTTCAAGCACACTTACTTACCGGGGCATATTTACATTAAATATTGTCATTAAAATACACAAATTGCATAACACTAATGCATTTGATACTTATTTAGAAGTGTGAAAAGGAGCACTACAGTAGTGCACCATAGATAACAAAAAAAACAATTAAAATAAATAAATAATAAAAATAAATACATAAATAATTAGCGAGCCAAAAAAATTATAAAATATTTTCACCCCAGCTATTCATTCCACTATCTGTGCACGTTTAGTAAATGTTAAAATTTGTTTATCTAAACTGTTTTAATTTTCCATCGATTATTATATGCCTATCTTCACAACTTATTTATTTAGACACTTTGGGAAACCGTTGTCATCATCTGTTGATAGTATGTTGGGCATAGAGGATGACCAAACCTCTTCAATGCTTTATTTCCTTGATAAAAATGAAAGAAACGAGACTTCAGATTACATTATGGTCTTGGTGAGGTTCCTTTAAAATGGATTTTAATCTTTTAAGGGATTAGGATACATGTGCATGTAATTATGAAGACAGTAATGTCAAAACCTTTTTCTGTTTTTAAATTCTGACTAATTTGATAATAGAATAGAATAGAATGTTCATGTTTATCCCTGTGAATAAGAAACCTTAAGCGTCATTAAAACATGGTTAATATCAGATCACCTCGCGATTAGGTGAGGGGGTGTTATCACAGGGGTAATTGTCAGATGATGAATTGGAAAACCAAGGGGATTAACTCATAATGCACTATCATTAAATCCTCTCCCGTCAACTGTCGGGTTACCAAATCTATTGCAGTGTATTGTGCAACAGCTTCAGTATACGACGATCTAAGCCACCGGCAAAAAAGACAAAATTTAACTTTAAATATTAAATTGTAATGTCTGATCATGATTAATAAGTCTAAGAAAAAGACCACAAAGTCTAAAAATTATGATAAAATAGTCCCAAAAAATGATCAATAATTTCAAAAGTATTATTGGCTGTATCCTTCTATTCTTGGCTTCTAGGCATTATAGCGTTTTTCGTAAATGCAACATTATTTTAGTTGTATTGAATATCTGGGCTATCCCTGTGTCTTGGTAATTTGAATTTATTAAAGACTGATTTTTAACTTATGTCATGAAGAAAAACCAACAAAAACTAGAAAAAGTTAACATCAAGAGTCAATATAGAAAAGGATTTACCAATATAAACTAAACTTTTTTCAACATTCACAGACGTTACTGAAGTTGGAAGATCATTTCAGCGCCCACATCCCCACTCCCACCGACCCCACGTGTGCTGTGACGATTCCCCAATATTCCAAGGATTACGTGTCGGCGCAAATGAGATCGGTTCACCACGTGCTCACACTGCTGTGGCTCAAATCTGGACTTGAGGAATCTCACCAAGCGCTGTGAGTTTCGGACTTTTCATTTTGGTTTTGCGCACATTTAAACAATGTTTGTGGATAAATACATTTGTTGTCATGAACATATTGTGCTTTTTGCTGGTCTATTGTAGTGTATATCGAAATTACCTATATAAAAAATATAAAAAAAACATAAAAAAATGGTCAAAAAGTATTCCATAGAAATAAATGATAAAAAACGTTAAAACAATAATTATCATATAAATTTTGTTTGTAAATCTAGAAGAAAAAGTGTAGAATTGTTTTCACAATTAAACAATTTTTGTGGAAAAATTCATTTGTTGTCATAAACATATTGGGCTTTGCTGGTCTATTGTAGTGTATATCGAAATTACTTATAGAAAAAACTCATAAGCAAAAAGTCTGTGAAAAATTACACCAAGCTCTGTGAGTGGTTTGGAATAATTGTTTCAGTTTTGCACATAATCAAACAATGTACAACGTGTGCATAAATACATTTGTTGTCTTTAATGTTTTGTGCTTTTCGCTGTTGTATTTGAGTATGTGTAAAATGTATGATTGGGCCTTT
>CH003010.1:29495-41443 GCA_000149265.1 Ciona savignyi | reverse complement strand
GCCCCACACCACCGCCAACCCATCCTTGCCATTATAATTTTTGTTAATTTGATTTTTATTATTATTAAAAACCTTGTTTTATCCCATTTATTTATTCTAGTCTGGTCTCACGACTCACCAACTGTAGTTAAATTTCTCCATTGCAAGTCAGAGAGAGAAGAACACTTAACTCCTTAACAAACCCCCAATGTTAAACCCCAATTTTTGACAGTCCATTCAAACCCCATGTCACCCTCCCTTCCTTCATTTTAGGCCCCACAATTAAAAAATCAATCTTAACAAAACCCCATGCTAAACCTTAATTACTTTAGTCGCTTTTTAAAACCCCAATTCACCCTCCACCACCCACAACAGACGGCAAAATGATGATAGACACGGAGATGCTGCAGGATCAGTTCTTCACCAACATCGACGAGGGTGTCATTCGCATCACGGAGGAATTTGTTGCTCGGTCATTGGAAGAACTTGGTGATAAAGTGATCTTTAGGTGACTGAGTTGATTTGATACATTTAGGTTGGAACGGATCGATTAAAAACTTTGGTTAGAACAGAAACTGCACAGTTTTTTTTTCAAGCCAAGTCCCTGGTACCCCAAAACTTAAATTCCTCTTGAAAATACTTCTAATTTAAACTGAAAATCAGTTTAACAAATGTTTGCATTTTACCACAATTTTTCTTCAGGTGATAGTTAAATGTGAAACTACATAGTTAGTTACTCTTCTCATACCTGAAAAAGACTCAAATATCGATTTAAACCTGAAAATGAATCCAACAAATACACATTTATCCTGATGGTGTGGATAAGATATTTGGGTGGAGTTGGGTGATAAAGTGATCTTCACGTGATAGGGGATAGGATATTCATTTTTATCCCCGTGAATGGGAAAATCAAGGGGGTTACCACACGGGCAATCAGCAGATCACCTCGCGCCCACCGTCGGGTTACCGGAGCTATTACAGTGTGTTGTATATGATAGACCCAATCCTTTAAGACCCGTTTAAAATTTGGTAGAACCCATTAATCTGCTGGGATCTGGCAATGTCTGAAAAGTGCCTTGCCCAAGGACACAACTGTCTAGCTATCAAATTTAGAAGGGAAATGCACAGTTACCTTTTAAGATTTCTGTAGCAGCCCTAGAATTCTTTTTAAAGTGAGTCAGGTACTAATCAATCAAAGAAATCGTAATTTAACATTATGATTTTAATTTGCACCCTTGACAAGACAACAACTGTAGGTCCACAACAAATTAGGTTGGTAGGTTATCTACGTAGCCAAAAAGGTTGTGAGATTGAAACTGGGCCCTATCTGGCACAGCATTCAGTGCACACTGCATGAACCATACAGATTAATGAGTTCTACTTAACTTGAAGAAATGTATTCAACATATTGCAATATCTCTGGTTAGCCGAAGGTGGGCGCTAGATAATCTAACAATTGCCGATGTGAGAAAGCTTAATGTGTAACCCGACGGTGTGCACTGTAAAATTTATTTTATTTTCATAATTGCCCAGTTGAGTTTGTTTTGTCCTAGCTTTAAAATATCAAATTCCTTACACCTGCTCATCAAACAGCGACATTTTGTACGAGATACTGAAACGAGCGCACGACATGCATGGAGGTGGGAAGGATGAGGCCATGGCTCCGCTATTCAGTGGCCTTAATCTGTGGCATCATCCCGTGGCACGGTGCCACTTGGCACGGCACCACCTTAAAGTGAGAATGTTTTTTATTTTTTGAGATTATTACATTGGCAATGGTCAAATTCGTGGCCAAGGTCGAGTTACCAGTCCTTATTTAGCGTGTTGTTTGATTAAGATGTTTATACTGATTCAGTTAACCAATGATTTAGTTTAACTAGTAACTGGTTTCGATCCATCAGCCTTCCAGTTGATGATTAATGCTCTAACCGACCGAACTAATAAGCCAAACAAAATTTAGTGAAATTAGGTAATTTTTATTTACCATCACTTGATAATAAATTGAGATATTGCTTATTTAAATTCCAATTTTTTTTTAAAATGTGTTTCAGGATTTGTACACAGTCACTTCCAGAGAAAGTTCAAATAAATTTGATGTTGCAAATGCAATCACTGCAGAGAAGGTAAATCTTAATGAAGAAATATTCACCTCATATTTTGGCTCAAAGCAAGGCATTTAACTAACACTGCTATCTGTCAGTAAGTCTAGGGGAGAAGGGTTGTGGTTTACAGTCAGGAAGGTTCTCGCTTCAATCCTTACCCTGACCACTTTTACCTTTTTTGGAGCACTTTATTAATATATTGGAAATTTTAATTAAAAAATCGCAGAAAAAAGTCACACAAAAATTAGAAAAGAAAAAACATTAAAAAATTGTCATAGGTAAAAAGGGATATTTATCCCATAAATAAAAAAAGGTTATAACAGGCAATTACTATATTACCTAACGTCTATTGTTGGGTTACCAGAGCAATTACATTGTGTTGTGTATTTGTACTCTTTCAGTTCAGACCAATAATCTTCAGCAACTACTAAACAGCTGGTTTTGATCCCACAACCTTTCCATTGAAAGCAGGCTGTCTAACTGACAGAGCTATCCAGACTCCAGAACCATACTTCATAACAATTTTTTTGAAACTAATCTGAAGCTTAAACCCATTAAACAGAACGTGTCCTCATATTTATCTGACATCGCGGGAAGCCCTAAAGTACAGAGAACAGTTTCCGTGAAGCAAAACTCAGGTAAGAACTGTCCATAGACTTTTAATCGTTTCCTTTTGGGCAGAAATCCAGTTCTTGGTATTGTATATTTATGTTTTATGCTCGTAATTTGGTATTGTATATTTATGTTTTATGCTCGTAAATGGGAAGCACAGGAAATTTATCATACTAGCTATCGTTAGATTACATTGCGCTCACTGTTGGTATGCTGGAGATACTGCAATGTGTTGAATATGATGGGCAAGACACTTAACAGATATTGCCCTAATGGATTCTTCAAAATTGAAGGAACGTGTGAACCATACACAACACACTGCAAAAGCTCCGGTAACCCGACAGTGGGCGCGAAGTGATCTAACGATTGGTCGTGTGTTAACCCCCTTGGTTTTCCCATTCACGGGGATAAACATGTAAATCCTGTCCTTATTTTGGACGTTTTCCATGCCCGAGCACAACTGACCAATTGTTAGTTTCAAATGTTCTGGCTGGCGGCTTAACATGGTGCAATAAACTCACCGTTTTTAAAAATTGTTTCAGATGATTCAACACCAACAGAGCATTCTACGTTTCAACCGCTGTCTTTCTTTCTTAAATTTATCGAGGAAACTGAATCAAACAAACAAACCCAACCTCAGTCTCTACCAGGCAGATCTCCACAATCAGTTCTAGGTGGGTAAAAGATTTTAATTTTTTTAAAACAATATCGACTTTATCTGTCTAGCATTTGGCATGGCTACTTTTTTTGTGGATGTAAGTGTGAGATCTCAATACCAGTGTGTTTGTGCGAGCTAAGAATTCATGGAAATCCAAAACAACATTAACAAAAAAATGTAGGTTACTAATGTTTAATCTAGTAAATGCAAGAAGTTTTTTTTCACACTGTTAATCAGATTAGCACATGCAATCATGTTACCAAAGCTATTGCAGTGTGTTTTAAACAACCTATTTGCAGTACACAAACAACTAGCTAGCTGCTAGTTTCGATCCCACAACCTTTCTACTATCTAGAAAAGGCTGACACTCTTACCGCATGAGCTATCTGTCTCTATAAAACCAAAACGCAAATTAACCACTTTTACATGTATCCAACCAACCCCTTAACCCTATACCTACAGAAGACGCCCCAATGAGGTATCTGATTCCACCAAACTAAAATGCAATTTAATTACTTATTCTTATATAAATCCTAATCCAACTATTTAAATCCCTTATATATTTCCAGGAATGGTCAAATCATGTTTACTCCCAAAAACCATGGAATCGATAACTCCAAATTACTGATCAGTTTCTTCTACTTTCTTTAATCAATGAGAAATTCTTAATATTGTGTCGCTACGAATATGAACTTATTAAAAGTGCAATTATTTATACCTTTAATGAATTTCTTGCCCTCTGGAAAGTACATATGAAGTTGTAAATTACGTGTTTATGCAATTTGCGAGATTGATTAATTATTGTCAATTTTTTGTCGCGACTACATTACATTAGTATGGGCGGGTTCACAGTAGCCCCGGGACCATAAATTTAGGCCATAGAACGCCTGTTATTGCAGTACCCCGAGCTTCTACTGAGATTGGACAATGTTCATCATAACATTATATTAGTGCAATACGATTACCTATCCCTCCTACCAGTGTTAACCTTGAATTTTCATAATTTTGCCAAAAGTGTTTATTTTTTGTTTTATTAGTGCCATTTCATTGCATAGTTTGAATATACATCTTCTAATAGAATGAAAATCTATAAGTGCTGGCGATATAAGCATTGCCACGCAAAATGCAGGAAAATAACTTGATTTTTCTGCATTCTCCGCCCAAAAAATCAAGTGGTTATCGAACATCATAACTAATCACATTTGATTATAAATACATAATACTGTGAAATTATTGACTACAATAAAATTATTGGATTTAAAACAATCGTTGGTATCAAGGTTTCATCTCAGCAAACAACTGGTCAGTGTTGAATACCATGAATGACCTGGAATAAAAGATTTGGATTAGATAAGTTATACCAGGCATGGACAACATACGACCCGCATGAAGAGACTTTAACCGGCCAGCTGACTACATTTAAACATACCCTGTGATTAAGATATTGAATACTATTTATGTAATAATCCGGCCCACCAAGGACTTCATTTTCCCACATCTGGCCCGCCGAGTAGAGAAATCGCCCACCTCTGGGTTATATCACTTACACAAACCAATAAAACAGGTAATCAACAGATTACCTTGTGCTGTAGGCACTTACTGACATAGCCTGAACTCAGCTGATTAATGGGCTCTACTAAATTAACGGGACAAGTGTTTTATACATAACACACTGCAAAAGCTCCGGTAACCCGACAATTGGCGCGAGATGATCTGACGAAAGCCCGTGTGTTACCGCTCTTAATTTTCCCATTCATGGGGATAAACATAAATATCATATTCCATCCTACAACACATAAACAATTCGATTGTCCCAAAAAGCAAAAAAGGTTCTGTCACATAGCTAGATAGGTTAGTAAGTCGCCTTACAACGAAAGGTTTTAGGATCGAAACTGATCTCGTGGGCTGTGTCTGTGGTTCATGGGTTGTGTCTTGGGCTCGTCTTTTTTAATGGCAGTTAGTGGACTTGATAGAGAGTTGTGCCATTGAGGATTGCATGTGCGATAACATACCTTGCGTTTTCCAAATAACGGTGATAAAACATGAATATTAAATTATTGCACAATACCCACCAACATATTAATTTAATATCCACCAGTCCTACCTATCATATGCATCCAGTGGACCATTTTGTATATCCGCCTTGTTAAACGACACAAACATCCGGTCATTTGTGAGATCATAAATGGCGATGTGGGTCGATCCCGACTGTTCAATGGACACGACGTTGGAGATGGCGACCTCTGGTGTCAACTTTCCATGGTATTTCTGCAGTTGTCGCGACAACACCTCGCTGTAACCCGGACACAGCCAGTCCATGCCTGGAAAGAATGATATTCATGTTTTATCCTTGTAATTAAAACACAAAGGGCGTTAACACAGGGGGCAATCATCAGATTACGTCGCATTTAGTACGGACGGTTAGTCTGGCGGTTAAGTGCGACGCCTTTCAACTGAAGGTTGTAGGTTCAAAACTGGTCGCTAGCTAGACGGTTGTGTCCTTGGGCAGGACACTTAACGAACATTGCCTGAACCCAGCGGATTAAAGAGTTCTACTTAATTAAACGAAAGTGTGAATTATACACAACACACTGCAATAGCTCCGGTAACCCCACAGTGGGCGCGAGGTGATCTGACGATTGCCTGTGCGTTAACCCCTTTGGTTTTTCTCATTCATGGGGATAAACATGAAATCCTATCCTAGTTGATATTGCCTGAACTGTAATATACCATCAAAATCGCACGAACCGTAATAAACGATATTTTCAATCCTCGGATGCCAATCAGCAATCGGCATCATATTCTGGTCATCGAAGAAGTTCGAAACAGATGCCGAATACTGGACTCCACGGAAACCACGATTTTCCTTAGAGAATATACCAAAATTGATTCATTATCAATTATTTTGTATCTGAACTTCAGTACAAATGTCTTAAATGCATGCAATACAATGTATAATAGCTCCGGTATTCAGACAGTGGGCATAACTTGTAATAAAATCCACATGAAAGGATTTATCCACGGTTATCATTGGATAACTTTTTAGTTGACTGATATTTTACTGTAATTGTTAGATAGCTTGTCCATAACTATTACAGTTTCTTTTATATAGAAAATGGCAATCTGTCCTTTATATTTCACCGCAATGTAAGCAAAATCTTCCAAGTTTTATCTAATTACATGCAACTAGCAATATGCTGATTTGAAACTAGCGATCTTCCGATAAGCAATTCGTTGTTTTACCACTTAGCTATATACCATGTAGTGAATTGTATAGTGGCAGCCTTATTCTTCCCTTTCCATTCAATGCAACACTTGCCATTTAATGAATTGTGTTACAGCGTAAAAGGTCTATGCGTCGAATTAATGGCAATCAAGCAATTAACCAAATAAATGCAATGAATATGACACATGTAACAAATCCTTTACCTTTCCATCCCCCACACCAAATATGAGATCGCAAGTTCGTTGGGCGTTTGCCAATCTATTTATAGCATCGTCCAGAGTGAAATCGAACTGCAGAATGTCTCTCAAAATGTACTACGGGAAAATGTATGTGATTAAAATGTTGCTGCTATTTTAGTTTAAGTCCTTATTCCACTATTCTTCGTCTAACCGATTATTCTGGTGGTTTAGTGCGACGCCTTTCAATCGAAAGTCTGGTGGGATAGAACGACACCTTTCAACCAAACGTCTGGTGGTTTAGTTGCCTGAACTCAACGGATTAATGGGTTCTACCAAATTAAAGAAATGTGTGAATCATACACAACACACTGCAATAGCTCTGGCTATCCTGTCACCCTGACGATTGTCCGTGTGTTTAGTTTTTCCATTCACGGTGATAAAAATGAAAATCCTATCCTATCTACCAAAGTATTCTAATAATGACATATCATTCCATATCGCTTATCTTAGCATTTACAGTGAAGGGAACTCCAAAGCGAGATTCCTTTCCAAAAGTCTCATCCGGGAAAGAAACTCCAATCTCAGAGATCGCGAGTTTTGCTGACGACATCCCAGTGATCGAACCAACCCATCCTAGAAACAATGGTTGAAATGATGAAAACAATTTTAGCTTGACCACAAAATTTGTCTGGCCAGTTAGTCTGGCAGTTTAGTGAGACTTCTTTTAACCAAAGAGGTTGCAGGTTTAAAACTGGTCGCTAGCTAGTCGGTTGTATCCTTGGGCAAGGCACTTTACCAAACTGCAACAGCTTTGTAAACCCAGCAGTGTTCGCAAAGTAATCTGATGGTTTATCATGAAATAACTCTTCAGCATTTTACTAATAAATAAACTGTACAATGAGCTCATTTGACCCATGTCGTATCTACAGCTGAAAGGTTGTGGTATCAAAACCAGCAAACCCCAAAGAAAAATATCATAATATTAAACAACTTCACCACCTGTCCAACCGACATTCACGAAGCTGTGAGCAGATTTTCCATTCTCGTCTGTCTGGTTTGCATTGGGATGGTACACGGTCAGCTGAGGATAATTCTTAAATGGACCTATGAACAAACAAACTAGTTTAGTTTAGAATATTTTAGTTCCTTCATTACATTGATGAAGTGTAATGTTTTATTTCTATGTCGTTGATTTAAATTCTTAGCATTTTTTTATACGCTGGCCAATTTTCCGTTTTTGTCTTTCATTGATTATTTTATTGCCTGATTTTCTGTATTTTTGGTTGTACCATTTTTCTTTAAGTCATGTAAGTTGTTGTAAAGTTACGAGTTGTGTTTTATTTGCAATCGGCTTTTGGGTATATTGTTCGAGATTCTATAACGAACTTAACCGTTAATAATTAACTGTGTCAATCAATATAAAAATAAAAAAGGATTACATATATGAATATAATTACAAGAGTTACATGACATCTACTATCCAAACATTTTTTCTCGCTTCCATTTTTTCTGTGTTTTAATTGTATTCTTTTTAATAATTGTTTTTAGTAAAGAAAAAACAAATAAACTATAAAACAGTGATTTTAACTACATTTTAAGAGTATGCTTTTTAATTATTGTTTTTTAACCAACCAAAACCAAATAAACTATAAAAACTTGATTAAAAAACCGCAAAAAGTATTTAAAACATAATATTTACAATCCTTTTTAAAGGAGCAAAAACAAATAAAAACACTTTGTAACCCATTATTCAAAGACGACCCATAAAAAGTGAAACTAACAGGATCGTAAACCCATCATTCCATTCATTACCGTCCATGTTCCAATCCAAAGCTCTCAACTGTAGAACCCCCTCCCCAGCAGCCAATGCATCCCCCCATGCCCCGAACATTGAACATGAACCTTTCGTGAGCTCACCCAACATATGTATGCGAAGGATTTTCTATGGTGTTTAAAATTTTTAATTTGAGTGTTTTTTTAAGGTAAAAAAACCTAAATTAATGATTTTTTGATTATCTTTATGGTATACTTTGGAATATCTTTTACTATACTGTCAAAGAGCAAAAATGCAGATTCAATCGGTTAAGGCCATGTCTGTTAAGTGCCAAACACAATGGCACAACCAAGAAAGCAGCTGTATTTGAATCAACACCCCCTTCCTATGAAAGTCACTCCTAAAAACTGAGTTACCAGACTTTATCAGGTGTTTCAATGGGTTCTACCAAAATGGACAAAACCTATCAAACATATACACAACACACAATATTAGTTCCGGTAACCTGGATGGTAGGCACCATGTGACGATTGGCCATGTGACAACGTCTCTGGCCGTTTCCATTTACAAGGAAATATCTTTACCTTTCTTATTCACACTTTAATAGATTTGGTAACTTGAAGGGGGCATGAGATAATCTAACCGTTAGATTCTAACGGTTTCCCGTGTAATAACGCCCTTTGCGTTTTCCTAACCACATGAATTAACAGGAATAACCTATCCTTATTGCTCACCTTGTAATCCATACCAACGCTGTCTGCCAATCCCTTAATTTCTTCAAGAAAATATCCTCCACTAAACTTCTTGGTAACAGCTACTTCTAAATCGCAAGCAGCTTCCAGCCTGTTATATGGTGAAGGATGTTTCAGGAGTTGAAAAGGACGTATCAGATCACCACGTGCCCATAGTCGGGTTCGGTTGATATTACAGGATGTTGCTAATAAAGTGTTTTGTGAGCCTACCTATATTGTGGCACCAATGCATTTTAACAGTTATTGGTGTAATAAATCAAATCTAAATGGCATAGTGGATTAGTAAGTTACCTTTCAGCCCAAGGGTTGTAGGTTGGAAACTGGTTATTAGCTAGTCGGCTGTGTCCTTAAGCAAGGCACTTTGCAGAAATTGCCTGATCCTAGTTGATTAATGGGTTTTACCAAAATTTAAGAAATATCTAAATTATATACAAAAGACATAAAAAACAAAATAATGAAAAAATAATGTAAGGTCGGTTGCATTCTCGCAAAAATGATGTAGTCAGCTTACCCCAAATTAGCTACATCTCTAAGAAACCAATCTTGAAATTTAACTTTAACAGTTCCGTTGACAGCTTCAATCTAAAAAATGACACAGAACATGAAGTCAACAGAAATAAAAAATGTAAAAGTACTACTGTTTTTATCATATACAGAGAAAGGATAGGATATTCGTGTTTATCGCTCTGAATTGGGAAACAAAGGGCGTTGACACACAGCCAATGATCAGATTACCTCACTCCACACAATGGAGGTTACTAGTGGTATTTTAGTGTGTTGTGTATGATTCAGATATTATATTAATTTGGTAGAACCCATAAATTTACTGAGTTTTCATGGTGTCTTCTAAGTGCCAGGCCCAAGGACACAACCAACTAGCTAGTAAACAGTTTTAGACCTGCAACCCCATACTGAAGGACAACTAACCCACTAAGCTATTTGGTTGGGAAAGATATTGTAGAAAATAGCTCAATTAATTGCGAATTAAATTGACTGTATTCCGAAAGTTCTATTCAATCTATTTTCTTAGACAAGTACTTACAACTTGGTCTTCCAGGTAACTCCATACTTCACTCATAAAGGCGTAAGCTTCCTTCTTCAGCAGTATTCCTTGGGCGACACCCATCTCATATGGCGTCCCTGTAATTAAATTATACCAATGAGATATACTATGTTCGACCCAACAGCTCAGTCGGTAATGCCGTGATTTTTAGCAGAAAGGTGGTTGGATCGAAACTAGTTGCTGGATTGTAAATGAAGGTTGTGTCCGTGGGCAAGACGAGCACGACTAAGATTATTTAAAAGTAAACTGAATTATGTATTAAAATATTAAATGCGAACATTAATTGTGTTCAAAAGGATGTGTGTGTGTGTGTGTGTGTGTGTGTGTGTGTGTGTGTGTGTGTGTGTGTGTGTGTGTGTGTGTGTGTGTGTGTGTGTGTGTGTGTGTGTGTGTGTGTGTGTGTATATATGTATATAGACACTATTAACTACCATAGAGAGTAGAGACTGCAGCAGTTCTGATTCTGAAAACAAGCTGGTAAAACATGGCAATTACTCTTGTGATAACTTTCCCGCGTTTTTTCATCACGTGGATAAAACATAGATATCACATCCCATTTACATTGTAAACTATCATAAAAATGCATGTTGACATATAGTTTACTTTGGTTTATTTATTTCTGCCCTAGTATTGCATAAAGATTACCCGTTTGTTAACGTCCAATGGGTTTTCCCATTCACGAGAATGAACATGAATATGTAGCATATCGTATACAAATATTAGATTACATTATTCCATGTTAAAAATATTTTTATGTTTTAAACGTCGCTTTTTGTGTTTGATGTTTTTCTCACGTGTTTTATTATTTTTTACGTAATTATCACCTTGTACGGCCCTTTGTACTTCCTCTGGTTTAAATCATTAACATAGTTTCCCCACCTAATTCCCCACAGTTAGTCAAACGTGCAGATGTGAAACGTCTCGCACGTAAACTTATCGCACCTTTTAAATTCCCTATATAATCTGGAAATTTAAATAGTATAATATAACCTACCTCAACCTAAGTAACTTGCGCCAGACTATATAATTCGCATTTAGAATAAGTAACCTGCATCACAAGTATTTAAAGACGTAAAATACAATTATACTGAACAAGGAATCAGATTTTGGAATTAAGAAGAGATTAAGCAACGAAGAAATATTGGTCACTATAATTATTAGTGTGCGTTCTGTGGAGAATAGACTTTCCGCTGCGCAGCTCGCGAGAGACCGTTAGGCAGCCAGCCTAAACAAGCTCAGCTAACGCCTCGGTCAGTAAACTACACAAAGCAAGCGCGAGCCCATAAATATCCTATCCTATAACAGCAAAAAAAAACAGATCACCTACGCAATAACGGGAACTGCTAATGCAAATGTTAATGTTAAGTAAAATAAAACAAAATTTTATTGAACGTGTTACTAACCCCACACATGCAGAACTTTCAGGGCCGCATTTCCAGGCCCTACTGTGTAAAGCTTTCCGTTTTTAGTAGAAGAAACCAACGTGAAGTCGGGTTTTTCAATTGGGTTCATGTTCCGGTGGGGCGGTTGGACTTGGCTATAATTAATGTAAACAAAACATTTATAAAGGTTATTTTTTAACCGGTCACTATAAGTTCCTTGC
>CH003010.1:15340-28911 GCA_000149265.1 Ciona savignyi | reverse complement strand
ATGCAGAAGTCCCAGCCACACAGAGCCACAAAACGAAACAAATCCAATATATTTTCATTTCCTATATAGCCTCCTTTTTAAACAATGAAAATAAAAAAGTTAGTTTAGTTAATATGTATTTCCCTAGTATCAAAAGCAAAAGAGTCCGGCCCGTTGGTCTAACGGTTAAGTGCGTCGCCTTTCAATCCAAAGGTTTAAGGTGCGAAACTGTTCGCTAGCTGGTCGCTAGCTAGTCGGTTGGGTCCTTGGGTAAGGCCCTTTACGGACATTGCCTGAACCCAGCAGATTAATAGGTTCTACCAAATTGAACGAACGTGTCTATCATATACAACACACTGCAATAGCTCCGGTAACCCGACGATGGGCGCGAGGTTATCTGACGATTGCCCGTGTGTTAACCCTTTTCCCATTCACGGGGATAAAGATGAATATCCTATCCTATCCTAGAGTCAGTCGTTAAAACACATCATTTAAAAAATGTTATAAATATTAAATAAAATTAAATTCATGAAACGTCCAACATTTTTGACTCAATATTTTCTTTACTAAATATCCCTATACTTTTGCTACGAGGTTATGTTACAACCAAGCAAGCATATGCTCTTTTGAACGAAATGCACACGCGATTTATTATGTTATGCGTAAAACAAATACACAGTTAAGCAGCCCTGAGCTAATGATTGCGCTATATCACGTGCATGTTTGAATTGTACTTGGTAAACATGAAGCATTAATCCGTGGTTTATCAACCTATTTTAGTAAACATGCACTTGTTATTTAGACTACTGCAATTGCATTTTGATACACATGTATTTGCAACGTATTGTGTTGCTAAGATGTATGTCCCCGATGTAGTAGTTCCGTATTTAAACATTTGTTTGAGTTTTTTTGCTCCGTTATATTAAAAAAGAATAGCCCAGTGTGTTGATGCGAAATCACGAAAAAATGGCAAAACTACTGTGTAGAAACACGCAAATAAACACACAGGGTCTAACAAGGAAAAAAATGACGTGACCGTTAAACCTTAATATGATGATTGCCTATGTCCTTTACGTATTCGTGACGTAATCTGACGATTGCCCATATAATACCGCCACTTACGTTTTCCTAATTACACGTATAAACTCGAATATCATATCCTAACAACAACGATTGTGGTCAACAAATGCCAATTTTCCATCCAAGTAGTATCAAAGTGGCAGCTTCATGATTTAATCTTCTCATCTTGCAATGGTTAATTTAATATTCTTTGGGACCTATTTTGCTGCTTAATTTTTTATGGCATTTTGAATTTTCGTAAAGTTTTACATCACAGTGCGTGTTGATATGCATCAACTAATCTTGTTAGTCGTCTATTACGTTCCCACGATGGTATTCCCAAACAATAATAATTGTTTTGTTGGCCTTTTGACGATATTGCATGTTGTTGAAATCAGTACATGAATTATATGACAGAGCTCGACATGAAACTATGTGAACTACCACAGGGTAGATTAACGTTCGAATGGCAGTTTAGTTAGATTGATTTTACGGCCAACCGACAGTGCTTATATCACGTTATGGGAGATAATAATTAAAACAATTTAGAAATATATGGATGCGACCGTAAAACCTAGTTGCTTTAAAATACAAACTCGAAATAAGTTGATTTAACAGACAAAGCTCTATATGGAGGCTAGGTCTAACCTTGCACAAACACTAGATTTGTAACTCCAGCCCTTACATTTCCGTATATTAAAATGTCATAATCTTTATTTCAAAGTGCAGTTTACCTCCTTCCCTTTGCCAAAATGCTGTACGGTAAGGTGTTTACCCAACAATAACCGTGCATTAACCCTTTAAGGTCCATTTCTCTTACAAGTTATCCGACGAAAACTGTGGATAAATCCTTTAATGTGGATATCCCTTACCAATTTGTTAATGATAACTTTCTAGCTTAATATATCCGATATTAGTGTAGAATAATGTGATGCTGTAATAACAGTATAAGAAATCATTTCACCACCATACACAGCCAAGGTTTTAAAAATCGATTGTGGGCCAGTTTGTTGGTGCAGGTTGTACGTTACACTTACAATCACAAGTATTCCAGCCGGGCCGGCGATTTCGGCACAATCTAGGATAGGATATTCATGTTCATCCGCGTGAATGGGAAAACACAACTATGGCTGTGTGTTATGTATGATTCACAAGTTCCTTCAATTAAGTAAAACCCATTAATCCGCTGGGTCCAGGCAATGTACGTTAAGTGCCTTGTCCAAAGACCAAACAGATTAGCTAGCGAACAACCCTGCAAACTTTCGGCTGAAAGGACGCACTAACCCACCAGACTAATCAGACCAATGGGTTTAGTATTGAAACTCATCGCTTGTTAGTTTGTGTGGTGCTTGGGCACTTGCTGGTGTGGTCGTTGGCCAAGGCACTTAGCGGAAAATGTTTGAACCTAGTCGAAGGGTTGTACTAAAACTTCAATTATGCCCAACACGTTATATTAGAGCCGTAAACCGTCGATGGGCGTGGAAGTAGTGTTATGATTACTCGTGTGATAACGCCTTTACGTTTTCCCAATCATGATGCAACATAAATATGCTATGTATGGCCGAGTGGCCGAATGCTTAACGCGGCCGATTGTATATACCGACGTATATACACAAAACGGTCCTACCACCAGGCCTATCAAGGGTTCAAAACTGAACCCCGTAAAAAAAATTGCGCACAAGTATGGACATTTTTCAAATTTAAACGTAAGTGATGACAAACACTTTGTATTATCATGTTACAATTTACCATTTTTTATTTGGACATAGTTCTTTGCCTTACTATTTGTTACATCTGATGGTCACATAATAACC
Organism: Ciona savignyi; assembly: GCA_000149265.1. Lineage (NCBI taxonomy): Eukaryota > Metazoa > Chordata > Ascidiacea > Phlebobranchia > Cionidae > Ciona > Ciona savignyi. The sequence continues at coordinate 26,059 of CH003010.1, read as the reverse complement.
AAATAAATGAGGGGAAATTGGAATAAACTTGAGAAAATTGTCGCCGTAAAAATCGCACCAAAACAAAGACTAGACTTAAATTCAGTATAAAATTGATCTTGATATGGAATGCAAATGCTTAAAATTTGAGCTTATACAGTTGTAATGTATTGCAATCAAATATAGACTATCCTACGAAGGAATATTTAGTTAATTTGGTCTGTTCGTTATAGATTATTGTTTATATAATAAATGACTTGATGATTGGCCGACACTTCATCTGGGCCGGTAGACATGTGTCGCATGCGTTAACATCCTTGCTGACACAGTTTAGAAGACCAGATGACAGCCCGTCAGTTAGTCCACGGTCGTTTTCTTTTCAAGCTATCTAGTTTTATCAGTTTCTAGTATTTTTGCCATATCGATTTGGAAGTCTGTTATTTTTCGACGGTTCGTTTGATTATGTGTCCGGTTCTTTACAAAAAGAACAAATGTACTAGAAAAATAGGACAGGCGGCTATGGTTAGATCATTTGGGAAAAGTTATTCATGTTTCTTAGCATATTTTTGAAAACTTAGTTTAGATATTACAGTGTCCTTTGATTAGGTCGTTATTAAAACAATTGTCAAGCTACCATAACTTACCTACATTGCTAGTAGAAGTATACCTATTCTGATGTCATAACCAAAAACGTTGGTAGAGCAGGGTGTAGAAAACTGGTATTCGACCATCATAACATAAGTAAGGCACAGGTCTTTGGCGACAAATGAGCCAGAAATGTAGTCCTAAAGTACCTGTTACTACCATTTTGAACTTTACCTAGGTTTAGCGGTCGCACGCGCTATATTTATTTACTTATATTTCTTTTTAATTTTGCCGTGATTTGATTTCTTTGCTGTCATTTAAAACTATAGGCCAAATATTTAATACTAAACGCAAAAAATAATACTAAACTAAGAATTACACAATAAACTACACCATATATTTTGCATTTATTGAAAGAAAACTATTGTGAATACGTTATTTGGATACAGCAATATACTTTTGTATATGCATATACATATAAACTAAACTAAAAACTACACAAAAAACTAAACCATATATTTTGCATTTAGTTTAAGAAAACAATTGTTTATACGTAATAGAGGTACAGAGATTGAAGTTACAAAAGTAACCTTTTTTGGATCTGGGATGTGGTAGGGTTTTACTAGTGGTTTGAGTTAAAGGAACCGAAATGTACAGTATTTTACAACAAGAGGAAGCCCAGACTAAAAGCAAAGGACTTTATGGAGGGAAATCAGTCTGTATCAAAGCTATATCGGAACACACACTACGTATTTGTGGTAAGTGAAAGCGATTCGCCCGTTTACCCATTTTTTGACTAGTTTTAAATTTAATACCGACTAGCTTGTTTGTTAGTGCGTTGTCTGTTAGCTTAAGAGTTAAAGGTTCGAAACGTGTCGCGAGCTAGTCGGTTTGAGAGTTCTTGAGCAAGGCAATTAACGAAATTTGTCTGAACCCGCGATTTAATGGGTTCTACCAAAATAAAGAAACGTCTCAAGCACACCGCCGAAATAGCTTCGGTAACTCGACAGTGGGCGCGAGGTAATCTGACGATTGCCCGTGTGTTAACCCCCTTAAGTTTTCCCAGTCACGGTATAAATATGAATATCCTATTCTAATACGAAAGAGTAGATCATGGCTTGTTATTGTTCTTTGCTTAAGGGTAGAATGTGGATATTTTTAAACGTAATCATGCTATTTCTATGTAGTAAAAATAATTGCTTTTGCATTTCCTATGATGACTAATTTTTAATTATTTCTGCCCTTTTCGTTAATTATGTGATCTTAAGGAAAACATCATTTTTATTCAATTAAGCTGAAACGCTAATAGAATATGGTACAGCCAACTTGTAAAATAGATTGTACGAAACATAAACGTTTTCCTTGTGAAAAATTACTGGTGTCAGTTTAACTCAATAAACAACCGCGTTTGGGCGACATCTGATAAGTTCTCTTTAGAAAAAGTGCGGACAAACAATGCTACTGAGAATAAATTTTTAGAGAACTTTTTCGTTTAGTACTAAACCCAAAACCTCAGTACGTTTTTGCAGGGGGGAGTTTCGGACCCATTATACCGGAATATGTCCGTTTTTATTTAAACATTTCATGCAAGCATGGTAGAATTAAAGGTTTAGATTTTTAGGTTGACACCAGAATCTTTTGGGCATTTACAGTTTTGTCCGTTTTAGAGTTTAGACTGTAGACGTGTTGCCGAATGGTTAGAACGACCGATTCGTATTCCAATTATACCAAAAATGTTTTTTGGAGACGAGACCACCAACAAGAGATCGAAACTTCGCCGAATAAAAATTCATCGATGCCTGAGAACGATTGTGTGATTGTGTGGCTAGCTGGCTAGCACGACCGATTCCTACGCAGAATCCATTTAAAACCGAAGCAATTAAACAAGCTTTCGATACCCCGGTTTGATACTTGGTCCGGTAAATTACCCCAAAAATTCCACTAATGTCACCTCGAAGTAGTAAACATGGTTGTTTAATCACTTGTTACCCATAAAATGATTATGCCCACTTTTGAATTATCATCATGCCCACATTCGCTACACATTGCTGCAGTAACAGCTTGTATTTAGATTAGGTATAGCCAACTTTAGTGTCTAAGGGCATTTTCTTAACCACCCCATAATCGAATAATCGTTCGTTAAATGTATAATATCCAATAAAAAATAGGATAGCTGTATAGTATATGAAGTAGGTTTTGATCCTTTACCTTTCCGTTGTATGTCTATATCGGGCTTACCCACTAAGCTAGTTTGTCTGAAAATGTTAAAACGATTATGTAAGTAGTATTCGTATTCGCATATATAACTAATAAATGAAGCATAAACATACGGGAGGCTCAAATTAATAGTGATTTCATGGAGGCACAGTATCCGACGGTGTCGTTACCTATATGATCATAGATTATAGTGTCGATTGAAAAGCCTAGTCCATTTCAATCGTACCTCCCACGGGTATAATACTAATTCTTAATGCAATGATGGCAGGCTGAATTAAACCTCTAGCCCACCGTACGGAATTGTCGCTGCTTATCGAAATTTCCCAAAAAGCAGCAAACGGTACGCAATAAACTCACTGGATCATAAAGGAAAAACCTTAGGCCACTTTTGACCATTCAGAAGACTTATATGCATTAAAAATTAGAAAATGTCATCTAGTTATAATGTTGCTAAATAAGTGTTGATGGTGTTTAAACTGGTAAGGATAACAGTTTTTCTGTGCCGAATAATTAAACGTGTGCGCACAGTAGAAAGAAGCACACTATACCCATAGGTAGTTTTAGTATTCAAATTCCAGCCTTTCGTTTAATAGTCTTCTATGACAACCATTCTTTGGCATAAATTACCATATCCGATATAAAGTACTACAGAGTAATTACATGCGTGAGGGCAGTCGAGGTAATGGAACAATTTCCACCCTAAGGACATTTTTGGGAAAATATTCTGCGACGCTTAATGCTTAGCCTGAAAAAAAAACAGATTAAATATAAGGTATAAGGTGAAAAAAAACAGATCAAATATAAGCCAAATAATTTTAAAAACGTGTGGACGTTGTCCAGTTAACTTCAACACTCTACATCACCCAAATATCCTTTTTTGGGAAAGTATTTTGCGACGCTTATTCCTTGACCTAAATTAACAGTTTAAATTTAAGAACTGCCGAATAATTACACGCTTGCTCGCGAAATTATTGTAACATTATTAGAGTTATTACTAATCATTATTCGAGTATTTCGCGACGTCCATACCGTGGCCTGAATTAACAGATCAAATATAAAGAAGTTCACGAAAATTGTTTTGGGCTGTTAATAATCGATAAATAAACACAGATGCTACGGGACAAAGACTATTTCGCCGCCGTGGCCCCTCAAGACCTTTCCCGATCGATCGCTCCCTAAGCGCGACTGCTTTGATCGAATTAATTGAAATGACGTGGCTTAAGCAATTGACGCAAAACTTTTGCCGAGTTAACTTCCCTTTATCAAGGTCATGTGTTTGTACAAGTTTAAACATTTTTCTTGCTGCAATGGTAACCGGGTATATTGCTAAACATAAAGATAAATCGGTGTTTTCTTAAGTAGACACTTAAACGGTATAGGTTCCGAGTGGACTCTTAAACGCGATAGGTTATGAAAGTAGGCCATAATGGATCGTTTTAAGCATTGCCCTGATGGTATTGCTATCATATTCGCAAATATTTCGATTGCGTGATGTAGTAAGGGCATTAGTTTTATTGGGCCATTTAAAAAGAAAGGGTTAGGACGGACAAGGATTCGCTTTTACTCCTATATTGATCAGGGACTTAGTTGAAATTGGACGAGCCCAATCGAAATAATGAGTTCTGCACTGTGCCAGGACTAGACAGGAGACTTTTACTTTGTGGTTAAACGCCTGCGAGTTTAATTTCACCACCACCGTAGGGTTGCGGCCCGGTCAAGGTAATTTAGAAAGTCGTGGTCCGGATTGAAAGGAAAGGATAAAGGGATTAGGACTTCTGCTTGACTGGAGTATCAAACGTTACTTTGGCTCGTGTGGGTTGTTGTTTGCTTTCTAAAGACACGGATTTATAGGATTTTGTGAATATCCTTGGTCTCTTTACTGAATCGGATTTCAAGTTTTAACATGTAAGTAATGTGTTTTCTGTTTATTGTTTAAATACCTGTTTTGCGTTTTCCCGGTACCGCTGTGCTGCCGATAAGTAATGTCTGATAGGTTTCGATGAATTTAAATTTGCATGAATATACGGATATTGTGTAAAAGGTCGTTTACTTTTCTGTGTTTTAACTTACAGTTCTAGAACAAACATTGACTGTATATTTTAATGACTTAGACGTGATTGAAAAGTTAATCAAACAGAGTAAGTTGAAAATCGGATCACTTAATATTCATAAACTGAGTCCGATTTTGTTTTTTAATGAGCAGAGTTACTCGTATTTTAGCCTACCTTTTAAAAAATTAAGAAATAGCCTACTTTATATAGCCGGTTTTGTAATACTGTGCTGTAAATACAACTAATTGTTCCAAACAGTTTGTTGCTGGGACTTTTGAAAGTTAGATTTGTCTTTTGTATTTACATAATGTATTATGATAACACTAAATTAGACTTGCGAAGGATGTATTCCAATCGTTAAATTGTTAATTGTAATGGCACAATCGTAAAGAAAAGAGTGTAAAATATATATTTGCTTTGAAAGATCATAGAATCGGAGAAAAACATTAGAATTGAAAAATCATACCTTTGTGTAGAATATGCCAAAATAACGTTAAGAACAGTTTATACATTATTATCTTCCGATTGTGTAAATGAAAATATTGAGCACACAATCGTTCAGTTAATGTTTTATTCCCTTAAAACAGCAAGTTCATAGCATACAAAGCATTAAAAATGGCTCTGAATCGTACTTTAGTAAATAAAATGCTAAAATAGAAAAATAATAGTCCGATTGAAGGACCATTAAAAAATTAAGTTTAATTATATCTGGTCGACCGCCAAAGAATTAACAGAAAACCGGTGAAGTTTTTTTTTATTTACTTAGCGAAGTTTGAGAATCACTGCCTAATAGCACCACCTAGCTGATAAGAAATGCCACCACTTATGTTGTGAAATAGTAAAGAAAACCTAATACGTTGCTTTAATATTCTCACATTTAATATTCTCACATGAAAACAGGTTTGGAAAATGTGTCGCAGATTTTTACACTTTGTTACAATCACGTGTCGCTTAAAATATGACGTACACTGGATTTATGTGATTATTTTTATCGGGTTAAGTTTCCAACCATGGATGAGCTCGCCATAATAACCGTTTGTAAAGTAGAAATTGGTATAATCGGTTAAATATTTATGAATGCCTCTAATTAAGGTCTTTACAGTAAACTACGCTTTACGACCTGTCGTATATATTTTTAACCGGTAGACGGCGCTAAAACGTCATTATATTTCACTTTCATTCCTCCGATTCAATGTGAGCGGTTGTGTGGACGTTTGGCAAGCTCGATCGATTCGTATGCAGTGCGTCGTTTAAAACGAACATAGAAACCACCACATCACGGGTTCCAAACTCAAGTAGCTCACTTTTTTTACAAATAGAACAGCTGCATTATTTTTTTCGCTTCTTCGTTATATCACAGAGGATTAGCACGGATATATAATTAAACAAAATAACGAAAACTCGACAAAACTCCAGTTATTTTAACACGCTAGTATACATTGTATAATAAAGGGAAATAGAGGAAAAGAAATATAGATTGAATAGCGTAAAGGCAACCGAGCAATAGACTCAGACGGCAAAGAAGAACTTGCGATCAATCCACAGGTCCTTGCTCGAGGCCTGCCCGACCAGATTATTTCCAAACGTGCAATCGCCCGATTACCTTGTGCCCACCGCCGTGTTGCTGAATTGACATAATTAAGACATTCGTACTGTTCTAATTTAACCTATTAAAACATTGGGTTCAGATGATGTCTGCTAAGGGCCTTGTTTAAGGACACAACCAAATACCTAGCGGCTGATTTTGATCCCACGATCTTTCAGGTGTCTTTAGACGGTTTTATAGCTAACGCTTTTATACACTGACTGGCTATACGAACAGTATACTTCCAACGCTAATATATAATCCTGGATTTGATAATCCTGCGTTCTAAAATTAAAGCCGGACAAAAAGCGATCCAAATCAAGAACCCAAAGGTAATTGGTTCAAAACAGGAAGTTACAAAAACACGTAGCTCAGAGTCCGATAATGTTTTGTTCACCTTGAAATCTGATAAATCGAAATCATTAATAATAGGAGACCACGAAAAACAACATTAAAAAGATATTAATTCCACAAACAAAGCGTAAAATCCCCTTGTCCAATGGCTTACGAGGCACGTAACACGATTTGTCTTTGTCTAATTGCTTTAATGCACATAGAATATCTCGGCGGAGGTACCTAGGGGTGCCTTCATTGGGAAAGATCAATTTAATTTTGCAATGCCGAAACCATTGCCAGCTCTGTGCGCAAAGGAAAATCAATCCCACCTACCACCCACGGCCATATGGCGGCCATTTGCGCTATTCCAATCATAACCTTCAGTTCAAATGTGCGATGAAGTAGAGTTCAATAAGGCAATCAAGTTTAGTACTTTTTCTCAATTCGAGGCGTTTGATATTAGTTTCAATAAGTATGAAGATGAGATAATATGAGCATTTCAACAGATATGGCCGTTTAGTCAGAGCTTTACTTCTATCGCCTTGCTTAAAATTGCAAAGTCTTTATAAATAATTGATAAGTTCTGTATAAATGACTTTCTGCGCAGTTAGGATATGATTTTGCAGGTTACTTAGCAAAGGCCAGATTTCCATTTTAATAATACAAAACTAATTGGTTCTTAGCGTGCTCTAGTTGGCTGGCTTTCCAATTTATCAGGCAGGTGCTGCATTTGATCGAAACACACGTTGCTTCTATTTTCAAAGCAATTAGAAATTCATTGGATTTTTTTGTTATCGAGTATGCTGCCGTGAAAGTGTTGGTAAAATAGCGAAAGGCAACCCACTCAGTATTGGTATATATTGAACGGTCGATTTATTGATACTACAGTGTATAGCTCTCTCTATGTACATGCCCATATAGAACCCATTATAGCCTTTATGTACTAGTAATTTAGCTAAATAAGAATTTATTTACAGACATTTTTATTAAAAAAAGTTTGAAAGTCAAGTATTAAATATTAAACTTCAGCGTACTTTCTTTAAAGTTCATATGTACAAAAGTAAGTTTCCAACAGACCATTAGCAAAGTTCACCTTTCGAGTTTAGATGTGTTGCCAGGTTAACTATCCAATACCACTGCAACTGCCTATATTCGCCCTAAGCGCGTGAACAAAACCCACCACAGAATAATACAGAAGAAAATGCTACCACTGTAACGGGCCAAGCTACTTTGTCAGTACAGCGGCAGCACACTTTGAGATAGTTAGATAACTGCAGTGACGGTAAAGATATGCAGACGCCTGCTGCCAATCTTGATTCGGTGAGTTAGTCAGAAACTCGTATGTCGGTATGTAGTGCATTGTCACTACAGTCGTCTTAAAACCAGGTGTAATTTAGCTCTATTCCGAACAACATAGCGCTGTACAGGTGTTTTAAGATGCTATATATTTAGTTGATGTTAAAAATGAGATAAATGTGGATTGACATTAAAAAATTGAGACAAACTTGTCTGATGGAATGCATTTCATTGCCGGGACAGGCATCTAATGATAAGTTAAACTTTATTCCTGTTTCAAACAACATAGCGATGCAAAGGTGTTTTAGAATGTTACAAATTAATTTAAAAGTGGATGGATATTAAAAAAGTGGTTTTAAACTTGCATGTTGCCATGTAGTTCATTGACAGGACAGGCGTCCAATGATAGTTTGAAGTTTAGCTCTATATTCCATAAAACGTAGCCTTGCAAAAGTGTTTTGGAATGCTTTATGTTAGTTACAAGTATAGATGGGCATAAAAAAGTATGGAAACTTGTCTGTTTGTAGGTAGTTCATTTTCAAGTCAAACAATCAATCAAACATATTTATTTGTTAAACGCACAAAAACAAAATAATAACAATACAAAAATAAATTAAACTGAAGTTTAACAAGGAGGCACAAACGTCCAAAGATCAGATGTAGTTCAGCTCTGTTCCAAATAACACAGCCATGCACAGGTGTTTTAGGATGTCAGTTTACAAATACCATTTGAGCGCCTACGGCCAGACAGCAAGGTACCATGTTTTCAATCGATATTCACCGTTCGTTAGATCAACATGGCGAGATACATTTGATTGTTTCCACATCCGTTTTCAGACGGAATTTATGTGTGTACACTCACCAAGGCCAAACAAGGAAGGTTGCTAGCCACTAGCCAAGCATTTATATTCGGTATTCGTATATAATTCAATTACTTCCAGCACTTTATGCTTCTTGAAGTCCGGCAATACAAAGGTCACCGATGCAAAAGTTAACTTCAATGGAAAGGTTTTGATGTTCAGTACAAGCGACCTTTAAAAAGTGTTTATTTTACAGATTTTACTCCAACGAAATTAAGTACATGGCCGATACGGCGTGTTCATCTGTTTTTTTTTTAAACAGTAGAGTTTTAATTGGAGTTTAAACCTTAGTAAGACAAGGTAAATTAGGCAAATGTCGTCTTTAACAACACCCGCCAAGCATTTAGGCAGCTCCTGTGCCGTTTTAAGCCAAGGTATGTATGTGTAATGTAAAACCAAGCAATAGCTAGCCTGGTTTATAAATAGAAACGCGCAGTTAAATTACCAATGACGTAGTACACTATTGATTTACGAAGGTTTTGGTAATTTTTTAATATACCAAAATGAATGCGTCTGCTCCTAGTTTTTAGCTGCTCTTAGGCTTCAGCTGCTCTTAGGCTGAAAATATATGAAAACTACGTAAACTGAAACCCATAATTGAGATCGTTCATACCATTAGTATAACTGAGTGTTTTAGACTGCTTTTAGACTGAAAATACGTAAACACGAATAAAAAAACGAAACCCATAATCGAGATCTTACATATACTCATAAAAAAAAGATATTTTAAACACAAAAAAAACATTTATTCGGTTGTTTTGCTATATTTCTTGGCGTGTTTACGAGTTTTTTTTTGTTTATGGCTGTTTACATAAAAAGCATTGTAACCGGTCTGTATATTAGTGTTTTATCATCAACTAGTGCCGGTTGGTTTAAGAGAGCTAGTATCACTGATGGTCTTTAGACGTACTGATTATTTCGATGAGCTAGCTGTCTGTGTTTGTTACCTTTGCGAACTTCTGTACCGCAATGTATATGCTGGAATATTATATATTTAGATGCATTAAAATCGTACCTTTACAACTTCAACTTTTTACCAACATCTAAATCGTAATTTTAACACGTCATATACACTGTCTAAAAGCATGATCAATACCAAAGTGACAAAAGGAGTCGTTAATTCGTTTGCGCCACTTTTCGCGTGAAAATAGTTCCGTATTAAGCTAACAAATGGTCGACGCCATATGGGAAAACTGGGGGGTAGGTTTTGTTTTCCATATCAATTACACGCTATTGAACCAACACACAATTTCCCCGCAAAGTAAAAACCGAATCTAGTCGATTGGTTTGAGCGACTGATTAAGATCCCGATTTTTGTATAAAAACGGTATTAGAGACAAGACCATTATGAGTTTATTTTTTTTAATCTGGCTCAGTAGTCGTCCCCAAGACCTTATTAGTATGTAAATCGGTATATGTATCGGTCGCGTAAACCATTCGGCCATACGACCGTACAAACCTAACCTTTTTTGTGTTTTTTTTATCGAGCTAAGTTTTGAGCCCTTGATGGGCCCGTCTTCAAGACCGTCTTTTCAATATAATCTTGTATACGGTTCGGTCGCGCTAACCATTCGTCCACACGACCATAGAATCCCAACCATTTATTAAATTTTTACATCTGGGAATATTTATAAAATGCTTCGCGGGGGCGGGTTATCAACGTGCGGGTTAATGGCGATGCGAGGGGAAGCGGATGCTGGCTCGTAAGGCATTTGGGGCCGGGGCGGGGAACCGGGGGAAGCGGGGGTCGCGTTGGGGGGGGGAGGGGCCGACCGAGGCCGGGGTCGGGGCGCGGGGGGGTTGGGGGGCC
>CH003010.1:0-13249 GCA_000149265.1 Ciona savignyi | reverse complement strand
TGTTTTTTATCCAAGATAACTGGTGTTTTTATCCAAAGATAACTAAAGGTGTTTTTTATCCAAAGATTACTAAAGGTGTTTTTTATCCAAAGATAACTAGTGTTTTATTATCCAAAGATAACTGGTGTTTTTATCCAAAGATAACTGGTGTTTTTATCCAAAGATAACTAGTGTTTTTTATCCAAAGATAACTGGTGTTTTATTATCCAAAGATAACTGGTGTTTTTATCCAAAGATAACTAAAGGTGTTTTTTATCCAAAGATAACTGGTGTTTTTTATCCAAAGATTACTAAAGGTGTTTTTTATCCAAAGATAACTGGTGTTTTATTATCCAAAGATAACTGGTGTTTTTATCCAAAGATAACTAAAGGTGTTTTTTATCCAAAGATAACTGGTGTTTTTATCCAAAGATAAACTAATGTTTTATCCAAAGATAACTGGTGTTTTTTATCCAACGATAACTGGTGTTTTTATCCAAAGATAACTGGTGTTTTTATCCAAAGATAACTGGTGTTTTTTATCCAACGATAACTGGTGTTTTATCCAAAGATAACTGGTGTTTTTATCCAAAGATAACTTGTGTTTTTATCCAAAGATAACTGGTGTTTTTATCCAAAGATAACTGGTGTTTTTATCGAAAGATAACTGGTAATTTTTAACCAAAGATAACTAATGTTTTATCCAAAGATAACTGGTGTTTTTATCCAAAGATAACTGATTTTTTTATCCAAAGATAACTGGTGTTTTTATCCAAAGATAACTGGTGTTTTTATCCAAAGATAACTGGTGTTTTTATCGAAAGATAACTGGTAATTTTTAACCAAAGATAACTAATGTTTTATCCAAAGATAACTGGTGTTTTTATCCAAAGATAACTGATTTTTTTATCCAAAGATAACTGGTGTTTTTATCCAAAGATAACTGGTGTTTTTTTATCGAAAGACTATCGCAACTATCGAGTACACAAGCTAGTTAAATATAGATTTCAGATCCCCTTTCTCGTTATAGCATTACATATTAAGTATGGCCATTTATGCACGCCGGTGCTTTCCTATAAACTGGCGATTGTTAAGCTCAGAGGTCACGGCTTGGAGTGCATAAGCGTAGTCATCATTAGAGAACGGTCAATGGATTTAGAATAATCCTGATGGTCGAAAGTACAGTGTAAGTGTTGACGTCCAACCTTGCTAACTATACGTATCACTGTATACCCTGTCCATTGCACAAAACGTTAGATTTAAGTTTTTAATGTGTTTGGACGCAGTTTACTTTAATGGGTTGGGTTATAACTTTGCGCTGACAGTAAAAATATCGTTTGCGTGATTTAGGAAACCGTTAGTTGGCGCTACGGAGTAAAGCGAGACTCTAGGCAATTCGGTTAAAAGCTTAAGATATATAGACGGTTCAGCATTTTAGAAAAAGAAAGATGTAGCGGTCTGTGTTTGAGAGCTTTTACAATTTAGGTTTGATAGGGAGAAAGGACAAGTCTCTAATTTTTCTATAAAGATAAACTTCCTATTTCCCTGCAACCTATAGCCTTTTGCAAACCATGTGTTAACCGTCCCTTGCGATTTTCCATTCACTGCGATACACATAAATATCACAACCTTAACCAAAAAACTTCGATTAAGCAGTTAGCGAATATCAGACACGGTAAAATAACGAAAACCAAGTTGTCCTCACATAATTGTCCCCACAACTCTATAAAGTTGACGGTGAATTCCAAAATCAATTCCATAAAAATGGTTTGGCGTACGTACACACGACTGGAACTTACATAACGATGTTATTTTGTTTCTTAACACATCGCTTCTCTGACGTGTATGTGGTTTATATGGACGTAATACCGAGGGCGGTAAAATGAAGTTTTTGAATATTTCTTCCTTCTATTTGAATTGAATTTTAGCTTAAACGTCGAATAAATTTACGTTGAAGGTTTGAAACTATTATGGGCTCGTCCCTGAGACAGTTTTTGTCGGTATGTATATATCGGTCGTGTGGCCGAATGGTTAAAGCAACCGATATATATTTATATATATATATATATACCACTTATGCAAAACCGGTTTTAGGGGCGAACCCATCATGATTTCGAACCGTAGTCTTGTAATAGAAGAACAAACCTTTAATTTAACGGATTATATTTAACGATTCGTTTATTATCACCTAAAATCCCTCAATATGCCGTTTAACCAGTTTCAGTTATAATATTTTGAAGATGAAAACTTTTGTCCCAGGCTACGTTTCGAATCCCTGATGCGCTTGTTAGAAATACCATTTTTGTATAGATGTCGTTATATGTATCGGTCGCGTTAACCATTCGGCCACACTACTGTACGGATGAATCAATTCATCAACACATGCACTTATAGGATGACATCATTAACTGACGTGACCACAACTAAATATTTGAGCTCTATGTTCTAACCAGTTTTGCTGGCTTACTTACAATCGAGTTGAATTCAAAATTTACTCGTTTTATCTCAAGTGCGAAATCTTGTTTACGTGCTAGAACGCGTTAATACTCAATTGCCCGCAACCTCGCACATCTCAACGGCGTCAACCACGCTTTGCTTGTCTCTTGCGCTTTCTTTCCCTTTATCTACGCGTCTCTTTTACCGACGACACACGCTCACAGCAACCCAGCCGTATCTCGTCCGCTCCGTTAAGCCTAATAACTGAATGGCTCTACGGCAAGTGGGAATAGCGATAAGAGATAGGTGCCGAGTTTTAGCTGCATTTAGCTTATCGCTGTACAGTTAATGATCAGTTATAAAACAGGGTTTACCATATACGCTATGCATATTCCAAACGGCCGCTACAAGTTTTTTAAAGAACACCGGCTAAACTATTACAGCATCGCGAAAAACTAATGTACGTCGCCCAAGGCTATAGTGTATTGGTTTAAAGTTATGTTAGCAAGGATATTTTAGTTAAGCGTTGGTCTATTAACTTGTATCGAATTTTAGGCAAAGCAGTGAGAATTTGTTTTGCATGCTGAAACCGGGTAACATGATATAGCATGGAGGTAAGAGCGAGGAATCTATCTATATTTATTCATATTTTGGTTATATTGCTTTGAAAAAGAATATGCAAATAATTGCAAATGATATTTTACAAATTTATAAGTGTTTTTTTGGGATTGTGGAACTGACCCATCCGCAGTGTGCTTTGTAGGGTTAGTGTGGTAAGTTCGCTTTGCACACTACACGTATTCGAAATTATCCTATTTTAAATCCCTGTGATTAGTTTCGATCTTGAAAAACGATTGAACGTTGCCATAATTTACGCTCAGATGGGCGCGTGCTGACAGTATGTAAGGACGCATGCTGAGACGAATCTAAAATCGCAGGAGTTTTATTTCAGTTAAATTCATCAAAGAGAACATTTGCCGTGACGATAGTTGCAGGGTAACGTAACCCCAAACACGTGTTATACTGGGCCTAATTTATAGAATCGAGAACTTGAGATATACGATCTTTAGTGCGAATTCCGCGGCCACATTCTGTAACACAGCGAGGCCTATGAAAACGCTCTATACGCCTACAAAAGACCCTGCGTATCAAAACAACCTCGAAAGTGTTTTGACTGTATCGTTTTATAGGCATTATGCGTTATAAATTCAAGAGTGTACTAGAATAACAGTAAAAGGGCTACATTTTCGGCAAGGATTGCGTGCGTATAATACAATTCATCACAAATTACCCGTGAAATAGCCCTTAATATTTTTAATGAACTTGTAATAGTTTATTTATCTCGGTTTATCAACGTTTTCGGATATTTGTTCACTAAACTTTAAAATAACTAGACAGAAACGCGAAAATATCACAAAACGACATTCGTAGAGTCGTTTAACATTGCAATCATGGCAATTTAACAATGTAAAGCAAAGTTAACAACGTAACTGTGGCAATGTATATTATTTCTCAATCATATCATTAAAACCGACTTATTTATATACATTTACGCATTGGATAGCTTGGGTGGGCGTCTGTATCGGCTACGTATGTGTTGCCTTATTTGAAGCATTCTGTAGAATGCTTTAGAAGTGGCCGTTTCTCCTTTGAAATTAACCGTTTAATGCTTTAAGCGATTAGCTTAAACATATAAGGTGCGACTTGTTTATTTGCCTCGACGATCTTAAAGCATTGAGGTTTGCAATACTCACATTGTGAATTGTAGTTTGGAGTTGTTTCATGTCCGTGTGTCTCGCGGGATTGGTCTTGCTGTAAGAACCGTGCAGTTGGCTTGCCGTCAACTGCATTTAAACGTTCAGCGAAGTTGAAACTCGTGCCTTCTGTATTGTGGTTATGTTAAAGTTACTCTTGCTATTTGTTTAATGGGAAGCTGTTTTTATCAGAGTAGACTGTCTGCGAAGCGTCTGTTGGTGCCAGAAAACTGTTCCCCGCACTCCCATATGTGAATATTTGTCGCCACACTCATGTTAAAGTTTGAACCTTAATTGCGAGGCTGCAACTCATCGCTGGATAACACTTAAGTCCCAGAGGACAGTGTATTAGCGGCCACGATAATATTCCTAATGCTAATTGTATTATAGGACTGAAGAATGACCCACCGGTTGACGTTATACCGCTTGCAAGACCGAAGCAGCAAGAACGCTATCCCCAACGAAATTGGAAACAAGATCCAGCCCGAGAAGGTCGCCCCACTTTATTCCCAAACGAACCCTCAGCCACACAAGGGCGGATCACAAACGGCAATCAACGAACTCCACAAAACGGCGACGACCTCGCTCAAGACCCGGAGCTAAAGAATTCGGACGCTCAACAGGCTAAGCCTGTAAACGGAATACTAAGCTCGGGCAAGACACCCGCCTCTGCTGCTAACCCTGCCGCCGGTGCACAAGGCACTGGAGTTAATTGGGCGGAAGTTTTAAAAGCTGCCAAGAACCAAAACAAAAAGATGCATGGAACGCGAAAGCGGAAAAACGCCCAGCAGGACATGGACAAGGCGGAAACTTCGCTTTTATGCTTGTCGCTGAAAAATCCTTTCCGGAGAGCGTGCTTGAAAATAGTAGAATGGAGGTAAGGGTTTAGACACAGCTCGTTGTTATACTTGACCGTTTGCACTATACATAATTTGGTTATTTCTTTATTATATGTCCTAGTCGGTTGTGTTCCCACGTTACCTGAACCCAGTAGAATGGTGGGTTCTAACAAATTGAAGGAACGTCTCAATCATACACAAAACACCGCAATAGCTCCGGTAACCCGAGGTGATCTGACGATTGCCTGTGTGTCAATTCCCTTGCATTTTCCCATTCACGAAGATAAACATGAATATCCCATTTCCTATCCACCTTATTTATAGGTAATCTGGTTATTTCTCTGCATTATGATATGTACTGACGATTGCCGTGATATCAATCTCACGATTGCCGTGTGTTTAGGCCCTTTGCGTTTTCCCATTCACGGGGATAAGCATAAATACCATTTCCTACAATACACCTTACGAAGTTGGAGTACACAGTTTAAAAAGAAACAAACGTCATATTTGTCGTTCATACACGAAAAAAGAGAGCAAAGCTTAAAGCCAACTTAATATTAAATAAAGAAACATCACATGTGTTGAAATAACCAGACTGTTATAATCTTAATGTATAATGTTTTGTCCGGGAATACAACACCTATTGTTAAATTGCTTGAAATCTAAAACATTTTATTTAGAATTTGTATTTGAATTGTGAAATTAAAAAAATTTTAAGTTGGAAAACGTAATAACTATTTCTAAATTCCTTCTATAATATTTTATCGGGAACAAAAACTAACCATCAGCTAACACGTTCGAATCGCTGAGTTTCAGTTTCCATATCGACAGTCGTAAAATACATTTCACACTCCAGCTAAATCCAATGTCTTCCTTGGCAAATTTGAGCTTTGCTCAATCAGCTGATGATTAGTCAGTGAACACGCAGCTGCTGCATCGATTTAGTGTTGAGCGTGCATCCGCTGAACCTATTGATCCGTCCCTCGCATAAGCAAATCCCCACGACATAAACTTGATCAAAACTGCAACTATTAAGCTTTCAGTCAAACCTGAATGCTTTTTTAGGTTACAAAGGTACATTGACTGCATACAAGGATACATACATAAACTGCATAATTACGTATACAACACACATGTACATACATAAAAGGTATATATATATATACATGCACATATATAGACGAAAATAACAAACCTGATCAAAAGGGCAACTATTAAAGGGCGGAAAATACAGAAAATAAAGAAATACAGACATTTTAAAATTTGTACTAACCCTAGCCCACTATAACGGTAATAAAGTCAGACAATTATTTTAAAACCGGACCAATATTTAAACCCACGGTTAGTTACTAAGTCCTTTTTTAAATCGTTATATGAATCGGTTTCGCTAGCAATTTGTCCACAAACCGTTTAAGATCAAAACTATTAAAATCCTTAAATTTTTACTAATTACAAACCCAAATACCCACGTTGTTGTTTGTGAAGGATTTTAGATATGCCGTTTTTAATTACTTATTTCTGTTGTATCTTATTGTCGAATTTATATTATCCGTTCAAAGGCAGTAAAAATCAGTTTTTACATATATAGTCAACGAACATCGTGACGTTGTGCGGAATCCCAAAAGGTTGGTCAATAGCACGTCGATAGGGTATTCACGGAGATTTGCTTTAAACGATTTAACACGAGCGCATTGCTTAAAGTTATTACTCATGCTAAAGGAGTTTATACGTCTCAGTCATATAAAACACTCTGTTAGATTAAATTATTGTGCAAGAGGTACTCTGAAGATTGTCCTTGTGATAACGTCCCCGTGTTTTCCTATTCACGGGGATTAAACAAAAACATTCTATCTACCAGTTATTACATATGCTAAAGAAGTTAAAACGTCTCAGTCATATACAACACATTTGGATAGCTTAATTTAAACCCTAAACTATTGTGTACGAGGTAATCTAACGATTGTCCGTGTAATAACTCTCCTGCGATTTTCCATTCATGAGGATAAAACGTGAACATTCTATCCCGAACTATACATGGAAAATCAATGAAAGTTTTGTATGTAAATGGTTTTCTCAAGCAGTATTTTGCAACCAGTGTGCCGCGACCGCCAGTCAATGCTAAGTGTGCCGCGGGAAAATAATGTTTTTTCAAACACAGTTTTACCAAATAAACTTTTTTTTAGTTTTTGCAAATCTAAATATTACGGCTACCAGAAACTTCGCTAAAATAATATGAAATGTAAAATAGCTTGTCAGAATACCTCCCATTGTACAATTATGACTGCAATGTACCGTCAAATTTAGTAAGTTTCTAAATGTGCCCCTCAAAAAAAGGTTGTGGAGCACTGCTTTCAAGCAAACGAAATTTGGAACGATAAATCTTAAAATTTGGTTCATTTTTTTCAGGCCTTTCGATGTTCTAATTCTCCTTACGATATTTGCAAACTGTTGTGCTCTTGCAATCTATGTTCCTTTCCCGGGCGAGGACTCGAACGAGACGAATGAGAAACTGGTAAGTTGTTCTCTGGCCACTTAAGACAATGCTTCAAAGTAAGGAAAGCATAATGTAGTAACATGCAAAACAGTCACTACTGCTTTGTGTACTTTTAATTTTTAAATTAAGTTTCTCTCATAAATCTTTGTTTGAAAATTAGGTAAAATACCGCCTTGATATTAATTTGCCATATAACTTATCTGGAGTTATATCTGTGCTTGATTTTCAAAATTTTCTGGGCGGTTGTTTATTGTGCGTGTAAAAACCTAAATCCATTTAAATATACATATCAGTTATACCTACGTCACCCCGACTGTGACTGTGGCACGAGGTAATCTGACCATAACCCGTGTTAAAACGGCAGTCGTTGACACACAAAAATGCGCATTCTATTCTAAGGATATCTATTTACTATTTAATTGTGAAGAAGCAGAAATCGGGGATAAACTAATAGGAGGGAAATAGGGAAGGAGGGAAGGAGGAAAATTGCACACTAAAATGAATATTATGGCTTATGATTAGTATTAGGGGTGGAGTTAGTTCTAGGGTGAAAAATATTGAGAGGTTTCCCTCCTGCATTTCCCTTCCCACCCTTTAGTGTTGCACCAGAAATCGTGGGTACTGAACCATTGCTGTGCATGACGCCTTGATATTAATTTGCCATGAAAAGTATCTTGAGTTCAGCGCCCGTTAAGTTTATTTTACGAGTCACTGCAACTAATGTTGTGACTTCAAACGATTTGACTGTTCGTTGGGTTAGAGCTAGGCCGTTTAAGGATGGGATAGGCTAGGATGGGGGTCACAATTATTTGTAAACAAACGCGTTTTAACAGGTAGATTCTATGTTTCATAGGTGGGTTCATACAGTTTAAAATTAGATTTCTACAGTTCATATGTTTATTCCTACAGTAGATTACAGTTCATAGGTAAATTCTTACAGTCGTTAGTTTAGTTTCATTATCACTGCCATACCCCTCCTATCCACTGATTCTTACACGCCAGTCCATTCTCCTCATATGGTGTAACATGCTAGTTTTAACCGTTTTCCCATAACTATGTGTCTACGATAAACAAGAACACAGCTCAATCCACAGCACGATTAGCTACTGAATCTTCCAAATAATTAGGAGGAGGGAAAACTTAGGAGGAGGGAAACTTTTAATAAAATCAAACATTATGATACTAAGTTAGTGTTGTTTTAGTGAGCAGTGTTCTTTCTAACTTTTTAGTGTTGCCCCAAAAAATCCGTTATGGAATTTTGACTTTTTCAACGATGCGAACGGAACAACGTTGTCAAGCGGACACTTTGTTCCAGCATTGGTTTGGGGAGGTATCTATACAAACTTAATCCGATGATTCATCACCCAGCTTTCATAAAAATTCGTTTATACCTTTCCAAGTTACCCCTAAAAATACACCGCACCCACCAACCCCGGTTAAAGTACCCACCTACTTAGTACAGGATATTTCTTTCACCGTTGGATTGTGGTGATAGTTTGACCCCCCCAATCCAATTGTAGGGTGGGCGGGTAGGGGGGTAGCATAGCAACCAATTCTTCGGTTGAAGAGACTTAACATGTTGTCGTTCCTTTTCGTTCTCTGTTTCACGTTTGTAATTACCCTTAACGCGATAATAACCCGGTGAAAAGCTTTGCTACTTGAACTTAGTATCCCGTTCCCGTGCTTTTTCACTACATTCGATACCGGGTAAATACTCATGTATATTTGAGTAATGGGGAAAATGGGGTTAAGCCTTCTTCATGAAGACCGCACTTAAGGTAGAAAACTAAAACGAGAGAAAAGGGAAGTACGAAAGAGGACTGCGCCAAAATAAGTGGGTTAGGTTAACAAGTTAGCGTTAGTTCTGGGTTAAGATAAGGGTTTTGGGCAGGGTTACAATTAGTTTTTACAGTTTTACTGAGCAGTTTTCCTCCTTCCCTATTTCATCTTTTACTACACTGTATAACAGGGGAAAAATACGAGTGTGATTACATTCTCACAACCACGCTGTTTGTAGATATCGTGATCCGTATAAGTTGTATTCGCGAGGCTGTGGATGTGTATCCAGAGAACAGTTAGGTGACCCATGTATGCGTAATGGATAAAAAATGAGTTGTAAGATTACGTTTTACGCTGGCGTCTTGCATTTACTTGAATCTGCTTGATGAAATGCAAACTGATTTGTAGTGTTCCAAAGTAAATGGTACCATTTCCGTAGTAGATTAACTTTTAAATCGTAATGCAATTCTATTTATTCTTAGAGATTCTTCGAGAAAAATTTTTGTCAAAGATATATTTCTGTCAAACACGATTTAACTTCTTTCGTCAGTTCGTCCGTCGCATTGCGAATTTGAATAGATGAACGGCGATAGTTAATAATAGTAATGCTAATGCTAATCTTGCAGCTGCCGCTCGGTTTCTATAATCGACTGTAGCCATCAGACACCCACCGTGTATCGATATACCAGCTACGCACTAATGGCTTTATCCGGTGTCGGTTCGCGTGTAATAATATATGGAAGTTTTAATGGCCGTTTGAACTGTACTGTCATTCGATTTTATTAACATCCTTCACAAGCCAGATGTGCAACAGCGTCAAATCTGGTGGTGATACACTTAAAGATTACTTTTCTAAAAGGCGGGTTGTTAATAGCATTCTTAGCACCTAAACAACCTAGCTATTTACATCATACGGAGCTACAATATGATGAATCTTGTAGAAACAACATACATATACCTCAACAAAGGGTTTTGTTTGATCGACTTATATCATATCACTTCTTTTAATATCCCCAACTCCTAACCCGGCTTTTCACGCATTATCTTTGAACCCTCGCAACGACACTGGCGTATTAAGGGCAACACTAAAAAGAGGGAAAGAGTGAACTATGGAAACTAATTTTACCCTTTCCTAAATACTAATCTCAACCCCAGAACTAACCCTAACTCCATACCCCATGTTTAAAACTAACTCTAATGTCATGATCTTAAGTTTAGTGAGCAATTTCCTATTTTTCATTTTCCTCCTTTTAGTTTCACTCCGCATTACCCGTGAGGTGTCTTCTCGTGTTTTAAGGCTGCCTAATTCCGTTTTTGTTATGCGACAATATATAACTATTATTTAAATGCACGGAATGAAAAAGGTACTTACAAACGAAATTAATCAACAAGCCGCTATAGTATGGATCTGTGGAACAGTACGACCGGTTAGTCTGGTGGTTTAGTGCGATGCCTTTCAACTGAAAGGTTGTAGGTTCAAAACTGGTCGCTAACTAGTCGGTTGTGTCCTTGGGCAAGACACTTAACTTGCCTGAACCCAGCAAATTAATAGGTTCTACCAAGTTGAAGGAACGTGTCTATATCATACACAATACAGTGCAATAGATCCATTAACCCGACGGTGGGCGCGAGGTAATCTGACGATTACCCGTGTGTTAACCCCCTTGGTTTTCCCATTTACGGCGATAAACATGAATATGCTATCCTATACCTATTGCTTGAAAATCGAACCGACTAATATTCAGGAATGCATCATAACATAATTATAATGAAATCTCGTCTTGGCTTTATGCAGTGACCTTATAATTGTATTCGCCTTGTGGATCATATTATATGGCGGTAAAATATTATAACGCGAATACGATCAGTGCTTTACCACAAAAAATAATAAGCGGTAAGCAGACATTATAAAGTCTTAAAGGACGGGAGTACAGACACAGGATATAATAACAATATAACTGATTTATGAGGGTAAGCGGACTGTTGTTTCAGACAAAACGCTTGGTATTTAATGAATATACCATATTAATTTCGCTTATAAGCATACTTCTTTCCTTGTTAAGCTATCTCAACTATGGCTGGAGACGAACCACTCTTATTTTATTTGTTGTCCCAACAAAAACGTTATCGGCTTTAACATACAACACAAATCGGCTTCCGGTGAGTTACTGTCGCCTGCCATCCAAATATGCGTTTGCCCGGGTAACACTAAAAGGAAGGAAAGACGGAATAAGCGAAGGAGGGAAACTGCCCAATAAAATTACGGAAACTAATTTAAACCCTGCCCTAAACATCAATCTCAACCCCAGAACTAACCTTAACTCCAACCCAATGTTTAAAACTAATAACATAATCTTTATTTTAGTGTGCAGTTTCACTCCTTCCCGCTTTCCCTCCTTTTAATTTCCCCTGTCCAGTGGCGGCGTTCGTGTATTTAAGTCGCCCGGGGCTACGTAATCACGTTAAGCCCGCCCTCGTTGTCTCGTTTTTATCTTAACGAATCGGGCAATACACACTGAATGATTTGTTCATGGCTTACCACGGTTAATTTTGTATTTGATTTAATATGTAGAGGTTTCATTTGAATAACGATTACCTTAGTTTATTTGCTGTTCGCTCCTTTAAAAATTTAAAAAAATAGGGAATATGTACTTGAAATACAGATGGCAAGCGGGAAATATTAAAACGACAATCGCTAAATCATGTCATTGAGAAATAAAATTAAAACATTTTAAAAAATATGCGGAATCGCCTTTAAAACCCTAAAACACCACGGGGAATTCCAGGCAATTAGTTTAGACCACAATAAAAGCAAGTTAAAACAATGTACAGTAGAGAGAACCTGTACGATTAGGTTTTCGTATAAAGATTGGGGCCAATGGTAGGATAGTAGGATTGGATATGTTTATCCTCGTGAATGTGAAAACCAGCGGGGTTAACACACGTGCAGTCGTCAAATCACCTCACGCCCACCGTCGGACTACCGGAGTTATTGCAGTATGTTGTGTATGATTGAGACTTTCCTTCGATTTGGTATAACCCATTAATCCGCTGGGTTTAGGCAATGTCCGTAAAGTGCCTGCCCAAGGACACAAACGACTAGCTAGCTACCAGCTTCGTACCTGCAACCTTTCGACTGAAAGACGACGTACTAAAGCACCAGACTAATCTGTTGGAATGTTGAGCTCTTAAAGCTATTGCGACAAAATAGCAACTATTTTGCGTGTCCGCCGTTGTCTAAATATAGTGCTGCAGTAAAAGAAGGAATGAAAGGTATAGGAGGGACATTTTTAAAGTGCACAATAAAATTTTGGAAACTTTTTTTAAAACTTGCTCACACGACTTTTTTAAACCTGTTCACAACAAATTTCATCTTAGAACTAACCACAACTCGAAACCAAACCCTACCACTAACCCTTATGCCACAATCCTAATTTTATGGTGCAGTTTACCTCCTTCGACTTTCGTCACCCGTTCCCGATCTTAACATTCCATTTACGCGAACAGCAAGAACAAAGTTGTAAAAATATAACAATTTATTTTTCTTTCCTAGGAAAAAGTGGAATACGTGTTTCTTGGCATCTTCACTGTGGAATCATTTATGAAGATAATCGCATTTGGATTGGCGTTTCACCCGAACGCATATCTTCGAAACGGATGGAATATACTGGATTTCATCATTGTTATCGTCGGGTAAGCTACTAATGCGTCAAAATCTCTAAGCCTGGGTGGCTTGGTAAAATATGTTATATATGAAAACTAAACTTTTATGGCGGATTCTCACTGAAACAAAATTATTACGGAGTTTTCTTGTGGGAATTCTTACAAAAACAAACGGACTTTTAATGAACAAACACTTGGAAATATCGGTTTGCCTTTACGTTTTCAGTAAATAATAAAAACGTCCAATTTGTATAAAAACTTAGTAATTAGAGTCATCACGATCAGGATATCCGCAAAATTATTTA
>CH003011.1:173143-185757 GCA_000149265.1 Ciona savignyi | reverse complement strand
TGATTTCCATTTTGTTCTTTCTTTTTTTTAGTTGTCTTCCTGTCCTTTATACAACATATGATATTATTAACTATTTATTTTAGTTCAAAGACAAGAAAATTATTACAATAAGCCGCCTGGTTTAATCACATTTTGACAATAAAAAATAAATAAAAAAACATGACTTGCAGGAATGTGGTGATTTTCTAATGTGCTTCTGCTTTTTAGCTTGTTGACCAAAGAAAACTGGACAAGGCAAATGAAAAAATTAAACAGAAACAAGACAAGAAGGCTGACAACTATACCAAGCCTGTAGCTTTATCGTATGTGTTTATGTATAATTTATGAATTTATATATTCTATTATTTAAAGATTTAAAAAAAACATTTTGTAATACACGTGGCATTGGTATTTTCTTTCGTAACATTGATATATTAAGTTGGTAAGATTTAGATAACCAATATACAAAGATAAAATTAAGTTTTAGTTAAGTTCTTACTTTATAAGCTAAAAAGAAAATTATAAATAAGCTAAAACGGATCACAAATCTACGATAATGAATGTGTGTTTTATAATATATACCAGCAGTGCCATTTGTATTGTTTCCAAATTTAACAATTTGTTTTTCTACAACTCGTTTCCTGCAGATCAGCCGAAGCCACTGCCAGTCAAGCGATCAGTAGAAAAGACACAAAGACAGAATTACAAGGACGACACAAGACTACTGATATCCACATTGAGAATTTTGATGTTGCTTTCGGAAGCAAGTAAATGAGATTTTAATGTTTCTATTCTCTTATTTTTTTAAAGAATGATGTGGGGCTGTGTAGAGTGTTTATTTAAATTTGTTGTTATTAGTCCATAGTTTCTGGTATTTTACCCTTGTGCAGCAAAACTAAGTGTTCCATTGTATTTCAGAGTGTTGTTTGAAGCTGCAAACCTACATGTTGCGTATGGTCGTAGATATGGATTGATCGGCCGGAATGGTCTTGGAAAGACAACTCTCCTCAAGATGATTTCATTGTAAATTTAAATTCTTATTTTGTCTGTTATCTTAATCCTTGCAGCAGACAACCAAAAAACTTAGCCTAATGTTTATAGCCTAATTTTAATAAATATCCAGTAGGCCTACCTTTTAAGCAGTAGGAATAATTTGCATATTTTAATTTCGTACCTGTAGGGTAATAAAAAAATTAAAGAATTATCAAAAGTTACTGAAATAAGGAATCGCTATCACTTTTTCCAGTTAATTTAAAAAATGAATCTCAGGAAGAATCTTTCGATTCCAAGCCACATCCGCGTCCTGCATGTAGAACAAGAGGTGGATGGAGATGATACCATCGCTCTCCAGAGTGTGTTGGAGAGTGATACCGTGCGGGAGAGCCTCCTTAGAGAAGAACGTGATTTGCAACAGAAGATGGATAAGCAGGAGTAATTTACTTATAAAAAGTGTATATATTATGGTTTTATTTATTATTGTATTCATTTCAAACCATGGCAGATATTCTAATAGACATGTTTATTTGTACACTGCTTAGTTTTCATCATTCTCCGCAGTAAATTTGCTGGTTTTAAAGACTTTTGTTAATACAGACATATGGATACTTCTCGGCTAGCTGAGATTTACGCTGCGTTATCCGACATCGAAGCAGACAAAGCTCCAGCAAGAGCAAGTGTGGTGTTAAATGGTCTTGGATTCACTGCTGAAATGCAGGTACCTGGTGAAGTTCTGCTATGTTTAATGTTAAATTTAAAAAACACAGAAAAAAGTTAAGATCTCAGATACAATAAAATCAAAAACTAAAATAGTGTCTGTAGTGACATTTTTAAGTTAATACCAAAGTAAAAATATAATTGCGATATGCAATACCAGTCAATACATAACAAATTCATATATATGTACCTTTATATTGTTTTTAATTAAACTAAAAACTTCTATGCGAAAAATATGCATTAACCAAACTTGAAGTAAGGTTTAAAATTTTAAACTGCGGTATTTTAACAATGGATCATATTGTGTTTTGTAGAAAATGGCTACAAAAGAATTTTCTGGTGGATGGAGAATGAGACTTGCATTAGCTCGAGCTCTGTTTGCACAGTGAGTTGAAATTTAGTTTTGTATACAATACTTGTCATAAGTGTCTATAAATGCACTACAGCAATACTTTTCTTTAATTTTCAGGCCAGACTTGCTACTTCTTGATGGTAAGTGTTGTTTCACAATCCCAAATGTCTGATTTTTTAGTATACAACTCTGTTTATACTTTTCTTTACAGAACCTACGAACATGTTGGATATCAGAGCTATTCTTTGGCTAGAAGATTATCTACAGGTTGTTTGGTGTTATTTTGCTTAATTTCTTTGCTGGTCCTACAAGGAGTTTCTTTAAACTCCTCATTTTGCTGATGAATCATAGAAGATCCAATCAGTGTTTTGAATTACAGCAATAATCACCCTCTTTTGTTTTAATGGAATGCAAACATTGCAGTAGCTCTAACTATCTGACCTTGCACAACTGGCCGCTGTTAATTTTACCCATATTACATCTGACCTTTTTACCCCAGGAACATTATGATTTAAATGTCACCCTTACCTCCCCAGTCGTGGAAGAGCACAATCATCACCGTGTCACATGACCGTAGCTTCCTCGAAGCTGTGTGCACTGACATCCTGCACCTTTGCAATCGTCAACTCGACTCCTATCGAGGTGGGTTTGAACAGTTTATCGTCACCAAAGATGAAAAAATGAAGAACAAACAAAAAGAATACGATGCACAAAAACAGTACAGAGATCATTTGCAGGTAGGTGTTTAAGATATGTAAAAAAATAAAAATACATCACAGTTAATAATTTATTTTTTTCATTTTTATAGGTTTTTATAGACCGGTTTCGGTACAATGCAAACAGAGCACCTCAAGTTCAAAGCAAACTCAAGATACTTGAAAAACTGTAAGTAAATCAAACAGAGGCGGAGATTGTTAAGCTTTATCTTTCAATATGGTTAAGTCTTGAAAAACTATCATGCAAATAGCTGAAACAAAGTTTTGTTTTGGTAGTTATGTCTACTTCACCTTCCTTGTCTAAATGTAATGGTTATTGTGGAATTATCATTGTATATATAAAGTAAGGATAACCAAATCTTTGCAGCCCCAAACTGACGCCAGTAGAAAAGGAGAAGCCTGCCATTATTAAATTTCCTGTCCATGAAACAAAGCTATCTGGCACAGTTTTAAGGTTGGATGAAGCTACTTTCCACTACACTCCTGGAACTAATATCTTTGAAAATGTCAACATTTCTGCTGGTCTCGATTCAAGGATATGTATTGTAAGTGCTGAGTTATGTTTGCCTAAAAAAATAGATATCTAATGCAGGAGTTCTTAACCTTTTTTGTCTCGTTTACTCCTTTCCGAATGAAAAAAAGTATAATTTACCCCCCATCTTCTTGCTGGCCCTTTGTCAAGAAAAGTAAAGCAAATCTTTATACTAACTGACACACAATTTCAACAGTCAATCAGTGATACTTTTGTTCTTGTTTTCCACAAAATTTTCCATTTCAATTTGTAAAAATTTTATCCCAAGGTAAATTTACCACTAGTTAAGAACCCCTGATCTAATGTATATGGGAAATCTGTAAGATTCTTTACGTAACGCTTACTTTATTTTGATGGCTTCACATTATATTTTGGGGATGAGAACCAAGATGCAAACAATTTTTTATCTAGGTTGGTGAGAACGGTTCTGGTAAAACAACGATGCTTAAGATATTGACAGGGGAAAATGAGCCTAAGAGTGGTGTGCGGATTGTCAATAGGAACCTGCGTATCGGTTACTTTTCACAACATCACGTTGATCAGCTTGATTTGTCGGTTACCTCATTGGAGTTGTTGGCAAGACTTTTTCCAGGTTTGTTGTTTTAGCACTGCTCATTGCTCCAATGTTTTAAGGTCGTGCTTTAATATAAATGTGCACAATGATTTTCCACCCAAAATGCCAAGATGGTTTCCTAATATTTATATTTATTTATTTCAAAATGTTATGTAAATGAATAGGCTTACCTTCATTTAAATGCAAGGTTTTACACAGGTCGAAATGAAGAGGTTTATAGACACCAGTTGGGTAGCTATGGTGTAACTGGTGAGCTCGCCTTGCGTACAATAGCAACTTTATCGGGTGGACAAAAAAGTAGACTGGCTTTTGCGATCATGTCCATGCCACAGTAAGTGCCTTTTATGATTTTTTACTTATAAGTTATAAATGTCTCTTACATATGGCATTCGTAGCAGTGTTCTCACAGAAACATCTGTAGATGTGATAGTCAACTATCTATAGGTGTATCGATCTCCTTAACAATTCTGGCCTATCCTCTGAGCAAAAGTGATTCTTTCTTGATCTCTGAAATGTTTAAGTATGTATCTATGTAATTGTTTGTCTTATATTTACAGACCAAACTTCCTGATTCTTGATGAACCAACCAACCATCTGGATATGGAAAGCATAGAAGCTCTGGGTGTTGCAATTAATAAATTTAATGTAAGTGCAACAAACCTAAAAACAATTTGTTGGCAATTAATGTTATCGATGATTACGATAAAGCATATAAATGATAAATTCCATTGTAAAGAAGTTTATACTAATGTGATTTACCACTATGGTTTAAACGTTAGGCGAATTTTAATTTTGGTCTTAACATTCACATGGATTAGGTGTGAATATTAACACTTCCCTGCTTAACCCTAACATCTGTTATAATACCACTATTTAATATGTAACACTAATGGGACAAGCAAAAGAACTCATTGAGATTTATTTGTGAACTTCTTGTGAAAGAAAGATTACTGTCAACAAACCTGCATTTTTTTTTCTAGGGCGGTGTCATTTTAGTTTCACACGACGAACGACTCATTTCTAAAGTTTGTCGTGAATTATGGCTTTGTGCTGACAAAAAAGTAAAATCCGTTGAAGGAGGTTTTGAAACTTACCGTAAATTGTTGGAAGAAGAATTTAAACGTCTTGGAATAAATTAATCACTTTTGAAATCAACCTTTTAGGCTATTTACTGTTGGTAAATAAAGTGTTCTGAAATCCAGAAAAATGAAAATTGTAATTTATCATAGGTGTTCTTCTTTTGGGTATTTTTGTACATTTTCATAGAAATGTTAGTTAACTGTTCGTCATAGGCAATTATTTTATTTAAATTAGGGAAAAAGGATCATAAATAAAAAACCTGAACAATCATGCATACTACATTTGATTTTTTTATTTAATAGTAATTATATATAATAATAGGTTCGTTCAATAAATGATATAAATAAATAAAAGAAAGAAGCGAATGTAAAAGCATATATATATATATCAACAGTTTTATTAAATCTTACTGTGCCAAGTAATTAATAAAAATGGCTCAAAATTATTGGAGGTATATGAACGTGCAAGCAAAGTTTAGTAATATCAGTTTAGTTTATGACGGTGGAAATAAGTTTTGGCAAGGCAAGTTTGACTAGCATAGTGGCTAGCCCTTGTTTGGCTGCAAGATTTTGCTTGGGCACCCACCAGGGTAGGATCACAGAATTTAGTGTGGTAAATATGAACAAGATCAGACTGCTTGGCTCGAAAGACATCAACCCCAGAAGCGAGGATTGACTTGTAAAGTCGGACGTCCTCTTCCCCCCACCCCTCTATCGTCAAGTCAAATCCACCACTGGCTATGAAATCCGATTTGTAAAAGCAAGCAATTCCGTAGCCGAAATCTCTCCAGAAACCGCGATCTTCCTCTAAATTAAGTGGAGTTTGTCGGATAGTTTCACGTGCTCCGTTTCTGCCCAGTGACGAGTCACCTGCAGGGTCAGCAACATTAAGTATCGACCTCTCATCCACCGAACGAGCTAAACTGCCGTCAAAACACTGCCGATCAGGGTCATATTGACTGTATGGGATGGGATACCATGCTTTCTTTCCGCGTACTACATTACGTCTGCACTGCGCAACTAAGTTTGGTGTCACCACCATATCAATGTCCATAAAGAAAATGATGTCGTTGATTCCAGCCGCTAATGCTCCGAGTTGCAAACCTGAAAAAGGGCAATTTAACAACTAAATTTAGCAAACCACATAAATAGCAGATGGGATAAACATTTACCTGCACCACGAGAGAACTGTCTCTTGCCAGTGTCAGCAATGTGGTATCTGATCTTTGATGACCCGAATTCCTCTTGATATGAGCGAAGTAAATACGCAGAAGCTCTATTCATATCATGCTCCGCACCATTTGCACCCAACAATACAATCACCAACTGCACATTTCCTGTTAACGGATCAGACATCCGCCCTTCACTCATCGGTTTCAGGAAATCACGCTTGTAGCTAAAATGAGGAGTTTCAGAATTTTATTTAAAAAAAGTTACAAAGATATTAAAATGCATAAAAATGGAACTGATATAACTAGTATTAATCAGTAACTCTTTCATTTGTTAATGGTAAGAAAGGTATTTAATGAGTAGACAGATGTAAACATTTATAAGCATACCCCTCCATAAACAGCTCAAGAGCCCGGTATCTTCCATGCAGTGGAATAACAAACAGTAACCGATGTTTGCTCGAATCAAATGACACTGGTAGAACAGGTCTATGAATCAGTGGATTGGGGTTGTGATGTAATCTTTTCCTGTGCAATTGTTCATTGTCTCCAACAAAGAATCCAACTAAGCTTTGTCGCTAAATTTGTTAAATGATTAGATCTATATCAGTTTATATTATAATCACTTAATCCCATACGGCCAGCACTATTCAACACAATAGAACTGTTTTTAACATTTAATATGACCATTTTGTTAAAAAAATAATATGCACTTAATATTTTTCGAATTTAGTAATCAGACAGGGTTGGACAAATGAATTAAATCGTATACAAAGGATGCCTAAATAATCAAGATACCCATACATAGAATAATTAAAAGGACAGTGTCTCAACTCAAATCAATCGATTCTTGATCAAGTCAATCAACCCTCTTCTGACAATTTTTTTAAACCCAGAAAAGAGTACAAGGTATAAAATCTTACTTTAACAAGAGATGGTGCAATTGCAGGATGTGTCGATAGAAGATGACCATTTTCTTCCATCAGAGTAACGCCAAAAGATACTTGTGCATGTGTAGTACAGTAAACATATGCTCCGTTGACCAAACCACGGTGTGAGACTGATAACAAAGCTCCGTTTTGTGGCAGTACCCACTGATATCCATGCAAAAACTGAGGGTTTGGCAAAAGATGAGGACACGACTTCTTTAACATAACACCTTCTATTTCGCCAAGATATCGTAACAGAGTGGTCTGTTCCCTTCCCTGGTGACCTGCAAAACAAGACGTTATAAATTATTTTATTTTAGAGGTGATAAAATATTATTTGCCAATTACCATAAATTTGGAAAATGCCTAAACTTTTACTAGATTGTTAAATAGTGCTAAAGCCATCATTAACGATCACAATTTAACAGTTGTGGGTTTATTGATGACAGACCTCTCACTGGTACAACAGCATCGACTTGGTGCCTGTAATATTTATCCCAAAATTTTGCTGGCACTGTTGCAGCAGCTCTTGGTATCATTGGATTCAACGGAAGCCATTCTGCACTGCTGGGCCATACACATGACTTTTGTTTGTTGGTTACACTCATCTCTGTGTTGCTACCAAGTATAAATGGTAGCAGCGATGATTTTGAATGTGGCAACACATGGGTGATCTAGAAATAAATACATAAGATTCCAGTTTTACAAAGTGTTATAATATCAAATAACCAAATTGTGAAGAATTTTTTATTCACCACCAAAGTACCCTATATAATCATGTTTTCCCTGGTTCAAGCAACAACTGTTAAAGGTCAGATGACATATCTCATAAGAAACAGGTTTCATGAATGAACTTTTCTGTTGATATTTGACACTCCATAACTTATAGTTACTGGACAGACTTGAACTTGGATTTGTAAGAATCAATAATCTATTCAAACAATGACAATTCCAAATAAAATAAGAAAAATGAATATTTTCATTACTTCATTCATTTTTTGAATAGTGTGCATGGCTTGAATTTCCTGTTTCAGCCTTGCAGTTTGATTGAGCAACCCCCTGATTTTACGCTCTAAAACTTGCTTGTGTAGATTATACAAGAGTTCATGCTTTTTCACAGCATGGTAAGCAACTGTTTTTGCCGTTCTTTGCTCAGTGGTATCGGACAGATCCACATTTGTTACATCACCAGTGGTTTTATCATACTGCTGGTAGAAGAAATCAATTGTCTCCCAGGCAATAGGGATCTTGGCATTCTTGACATGTTTCCAAACACATCGACCAATCTCCACATCTTCATGCGGTGAAAACATGTGCTGTATGCAGTGACTCATGTGTGCACGGAGTTGAAGAAGTAAACCACGACTGAAAATCATACCAGGACCTCCCATCAAATAATACATACCTGTTAAAATCAACAAGATTTTTTGTTATTATTTATATAACTCGCCAGTTAACTTGTCGTTGTATAAATGATAAAAAATATGTTATACTGATAATTGTTACAAGGGTGACAAAAGCTGTGCAATAATGGTTAAAAAAGAAACATTACAAGCTCTCGGGCTATGCCCTCCTGAACATCACAAGTTTTTTTCAAAACATGTGATTAATAATTAAATCAATCCATACCATCTTCAATTCCATCATCTGGGTCCATGCCAAAACCAGGAGTTCCAAAGAATATTGGCATGCTACTGTTTATTGTATTCAACAATTGTTCCATTCTTGGGAAATCAACATAAACATCATCATCTAGTCTCATGAACCAGTCATAATTATAGATATGATGGTCGTACATGTGACGAATCATCATAAAACATTTCTTTTGAGGTGGATATGCAGAATCATCTACGGATCGAAGACTAAAAAGCAAAGTAAATAGTTTTAAACGAACTAACTTGAAAATATAGAATATTTCACTATATATTATGGAACTGTTCTTACGTAACAATGTTAAAGTCGAGACCAACAGGAACTTTTAATTGATCTGGAGTGGCATCTGCAAATACTTCAATCTTCCAACCACCTTTTTGCAGCCAAGTATCCACTGCACGCTGAACCCTATTGTTCAAGAATTTCTCAGCTGACATCATACCTAATGGTACAAATAGGATATAAGAAGAAAATCACATTGCCGTGAATGGTAAAACAAAGGGGGTTAATACACGGTCAATAGTGCAGTGTATTTTTGCACGATTTACATGTTCCTTCAATTTAGTAGAATTAACTAATCGGCTGAGTTGAGGCAGTGTCCATTAAGTGCCTTAATAAAGGACACAACTGACTAGCTAGCGACCAGTTTATAACCTGCGACTCTTCGGCTGAAAGGCGGCGTGCCAATCTGTGGGACAAAAAAGAAACATGGAAACTAAAACTGTTAAAAATTCAGTGGGGATACTGTATATGCAGATCTAAAGGTTTAAAGCAATAAGGGCAAAGAAGCAAGGGAAGTAATCACTGTCAACGTAAACTCCAGAACTATATGAAAAGTGTGGTTGATTAAGCTGTATAATGAATGGTGCATTTCAAAAATACAAGCAACTCTCTAAAAAAAATTCTACAACCTACAACCCACATTTTTTGCAGCAAAGGGACAAAAAAGGTCTTTATATGAATAAATGTGAACATGCCACCAGATAGTTCTATTGGTTGCCATTGACATAACTATGCCAGGCCCAAACTCATATTGATGAAGAGGTATAAGATTCTTTACTAAAATCTATCCTATTTTAACTGGCGTAGGGAAAACTAAAAGTAATAAAAGAGGGAAGTGGGGAGCCCACATAGGCCCTTAAATGATAAGTCAATAGATCAATTGGTATACCTATATAAATATTTGAATGGTGAGGGATAGTAGATGAATGTCTTTCAACTTCATTTCGCTGGCCTCCTCTAATTAATACATCGCTTCGTATTTCGTTGCATACTTTTGGTTTTGTGCTGAACACCAAATAATGAAGCATCAACCCACACGCATAGCCAGTTATCAAACGAACAATACTGTGCAAAAGTTTTCTTTTCCGCATTTCAATATGATAAATGTAAAGTATTCCACAAGCCAACGCATGCAACCGACTGAAAATACAGAATGGCAAGAACTAGCGTAGCTTTACAGTTAGAACATTCTAAAATCTCAACGTCATTCATACACATTACACATCGAGATTCTAGTTACTAAAAGTACTGTAACCCCAGTTACAGTGGTAGAATTTGTAAAGCTAGTACCCATCGAATTTCGTTTAGTTTAGCTTGTTTCTTCTTCTTTAAAAACAGTAATTAAAGGGACAAGGGCTTATACTGTAACAAAAGTTAAGGGGCAAAAGCAGTACCATAGTCGTTATAGCCCGCCACGCATTTTTTGCAGGGTAGGAGCCAACGAAAAAAAGGCTAGAGTTTTCATTTTGTCTGTTTGTGTATCGTGTAGATTATTTACAACAACAATTGTCGCCGTTTTACCCTTTTGCGGTTTTAGCAGTTTTGTTTTTTTGCATAATAAAATCTAATTTTCAAGAAGGTGTAACCATTTTTTTTTCATATTTTTATTAAACAAACGATCCAATCACTGTAGTCTGGTACCATAGAATACTATATAATGGAAGGTCAACGAGCTTCGTCACGCTTGAGTGAAAGCGTACGCTTGTTGATAGTTTGCATAAGAAACTGCCGTGTAGATACTTGTTTTTGTTAAATTTTGCAGTAGATAAGGATAAAATTATTAATTAGGTGTCTTAATTTGCAATATTATGTAAACAGTAGTCACTGTAGGTCTATTTTGTAGCTATAGAGTGGCTAACCAGTTCGTTTAATTAGCATTAGTGGTAATTTGGCGATGCACCACGACCCCGTTTTATGTATTAACACTTTTTTTTATAAATAAATTTATTTAAAATTCTTTCATTGTACTGGAAACATACTAAATGTCAACTAAAGAATGGATTCAGATCACTGTTCTGTCTTGAAGCTCAAAAACGACTGTGCATCCCTCCTGGAAATAATTTTAAAAAATGAAGATGACCATTGAAGTCTTTAATTCCATGATCAAAAAGCAAATTCTGTGCGATAAAATTCTTTCAAAGAGAATAATTTATCTATTCACTTACTGAAAAGAATAAACCAATTCAAATTAAACAACAAGCAAGTTGCATTGTATCACAATATCCAGGTATTTGCACATCAGCCCAAGATGATGTGGGTCTTCCCTACTGCGAATCAAGCAAAGAAAGCTGGGTTGTTGCTTAAATTTATTGACAACAAGACAACAATACACAATTAAATGTAATGGAAAATGAAATAATATCTAGGAGGTTATTTAATACTCCGATCATGTAAAGATGTCATTGATAATTCATATAATAAACTTCTTATGTTCTTCTCACCCGGAAAAGTCGCGAATTGTTCTCATGGAAAAAAAAGTCTTGCAATGTCCTAATGAAGAATTTTTATATCATTGTTATTGGTTTTTTACTATCAATCTCAAATAAAATTAACAATATCATTTTCACTGAAGTAAGTCAAAAACCTTTTAGTTTGAAAGGTAAATATGTGCAGTGACCATAATCCTGTTGATTGTAAAAAGTTAATATAAATTGTTTATTCATGTTGCATATCACTTTGTTAAAAAATAAGGTTTTGTTTATTAAGTAAACAAAAAAATCTCATGAACTTTTTTAAAATTAAGTAAAACTTAAAAAAAATTAAAATTGTTGAAAGGTCTATGCTGTTTTTTGGTGTTGTCATTTCAGTTGCACCAAAATTCTGTGTTTATGCAAATACATATGTTTCTCCCTAACCTTTTTTGAATATACAGATGTGAAACTTGTTACCGAATAAACTTACTGATCAAATAGCAAGACAAAATCTGCTGTTGTAGTTTTCCCAATTTCTACTAAACTTTCATCTAGATTCTAGAACATAAAACAATATAAATACCACATTATAAAAGCAAAATAAATTCAACTTTGGTAAGTGAATTCAGTTGCACATTATTAAAGACAAGTTGGTTTAGCTGGTTTTCCGTAATATTGGCATTTGCTGTTCACATTCATTAAGGTTTTTCTATATCCTTCCACAACAAATAACAAGATTTAACCACTAAGTTTAGAAGCATACAAACTGTTACGCATGATAGCTTTAAACACAGGATTTAGTATAAACTAAATGTAAAGAGTAAACTTATTTTTTCTGTCTTACCTTTAAAAGGTGAGAGATGTCTGAATAAAATAAGATAAGTTGATGTCAAGAAGGCGAAAACTAAAAGGAGGGAAAGCGGGAAGAAGTGAAACTGCAAACTAAAATGAATATTAGGGCATTAGAGTTAGTTTTAAACATGGGGTTAGAGGTAGGGTTAGTTCTGGGTTTGAGATTAGTGTTTGGGAAAGGGTGTTATAGGGTACACTGGATGTTACACTGTTTGGCTAGTGTGAAACATAGTGCAGCTCTACCCTCAAGCTTCCTTTCTCGTATTATTATTGCACACCAGTGTTATTTTTAGTTTGAGAGAATACATATTAAAGGTATATAAAGAGTAGTTATAGCTATACCCTGTCCTTTATGTAGATGTGGAAAGTTTTG
>CH003011.1:133634-173043 GCA_000149265.1 Ciona savignyi | reverse complement strand
TCGCCCTGTGGTGGATTCCAATCTGCTGTTGTAGTTTTCCCAATTTCTACTAAACTTTCATCTAGATTCTAGAACATAAAACAATATAAATACCACATTATAAAAGCAAAATAAATTCAACTTTGGTAAGTGAATTCAGTTGCACATTATTAAAGACAAGTTGGTTTAGCTGGTTTTCCGTAATATTGGCATTTGCTGTTCACATTCATTAAGGTTTTTCTATATCCTTCCACAACAAATAACAAGATTTAACCACTAAGTTTAGAAGCATACAAACTGTTACGCATGATAGCTTTAAACACAGGATTTAGTATAAACTAAATGTAAAGAGTAAACTTATTTTTTCTGTCTTACCTTTAAAAGGTGAGAGATGTCTGAATAAAATAAGATAAGTTGATGTCAAGAAGGCGAAAACTAAAAGGAGGGAAAGCGGGAAGAAGTGAAACTGCAAACTAAAATGAATATTAGGGCATTAGAGTTAGTTTTAAACATGGGGTTAGAGGTAGAGTTAGTTCTGGGTTTGAGATTAGTGTTTGGGAAAGGGTTAAAATTAATTTCCATAGTTTTGGTAAGCAGTTTCTTCCTTTCCGCTTTTCCTCCATTTAGTGTTGACCTGTGAAACAATAGGAGTTGGTGCATTGTTTAAATGTATAATTAAATACAAGTCACAAACCTTTTTTATGTTTAAATAGTATTAAAAACTCTACAGAATAGTTTTACAGTATGTAACGTTTCCGACGTATTCTGTTTGCACATATTTATATTAATGCTATAATGCTAATTAAACAAGCAGGTTAGTCACTCTAAAGCAAAATAGATCTACAATGATTACTGTTTACAAAATATCGTGTTTAAAGACGCCTATTTAATAATTTTATGCTTATCTACTGCAAAATTTAACAAAAACAAGTATCTACACGGCAGTTTCTTATGCAAACTATCAACAAGCGTACGCTTTCACTCAAGCGTGACGAAGCTCGTTGACCTTCCATTATATAGTATTCTATGCTGGTACCAACTGTGGATGTTCTACCAAAGGTAAAAATGTATTATGGTTAACTAATTTCTCATAAACCCCAAATACTTTTGATAAATAAAGATACTTATACTTTGTCTCATGTTATAGACAATGTCACTTGTAAAACAAAGTACTGATCATCGCGATTAGCGTTAGTAAACATGGGGAATACCCAAAATCTAAACTAAACGACGTTAATGGATGGGAATGCGTTTCATGATGACAATAAAACTTTAGTTTATTAGTTTGTCTTTAAATACGCCTTTCAAGTTAAATCAACTTTATTTATAAGTATTGCAATAAGCTTACAAAACGACGTGTAAAACCTAACCACGCTTTATACTTACCTACTGAAGGAATAAGCCATGTCTGTGTCAGAAACGGAAAGTTTGCCAGCGCCGATAAGCGTAGTTCGTAAATATTGAGTTTGTTTTTTTTAGTTAACTTTAATTACACAAAGTACCATCTACACGTTAGTTGTTTAAATGTCAATGTCAACATATATAATCTATCATTTATACTTTGATTGTTGAATCTTATATTACGTAATACAACTTAAGTTATGCTAAGTTTGTAAGGAAAGTTAACTTGTTTAAATCTAAATGTATTTTACCATGGCAGTAATAAAGCATGTATAAATAAACATCATTCTAGATCTAACATACCAGTCCCATACATAATGTTGGGCGTAGGACTGTGGTATTGCGGTCATTACATCACAATAACTAGTGTTGCTAAATGTGTTTAACATAACAAAGTTTCCTTCTGTTTACTTTTTTTTAGTTTTCCTAATTTTTAGTTTTTTTCGATTCTCAATTATATTTTAGCATACGACGATTACTTATAAAGTTAAACGCATTAAAAACAACATTAGTTAACAGGCACACTGCAATTAAGATATCCCAAGATGTAACTTACCACCTTGTCAGGCCACTCAGTTGGCCTGGGCGTTCGTTTTTTTTATTTGCGGCGACACAACAAAAATATTCTACCCTACACAACTGGTTACCCAATATGATCTTTAATAAATAAATAAAATGCACAAGTCGTCTAAAAATACAACTTGTAAACATGTCTTATGTAGAATAATTTTACGTAAAATAAAAATGTAAAAAAATGTCCAAAGTGAAACATACATGTAAGTATTTTGGGTAAAACTTAATCGTGTAGGTCCGATTTTCTAAAGGACAGTTCACGCGTGACCTATACGACAGTATAGAGTAAGACCCAGGGTGTGTTCTGCTTCATTTAAACTCTTTGACAGACATTCATTCGCACGCTTCACTGGACCAAGAAAAACTCCATATAGTCCCGAGATGAGTAGGTGTGGGGCGTGGGCTACAATGTATTTTACTGTAGTTAATATTATCAAAAGTAGCTAAATTTTAATGACTCTGCTTAATAACAAATTCTACAGTATTATATATTGATATAATACTGAATCGGGTATATAAGCCGATTTGACAAAAAATCAGTAAAATTTATAAAAGTTTAGTGCAACTTTTGCTTAGAATCTATAATTACTATCGTCGTCAGTTGGTAGTTTCAGCAAAAACTAGCGGTGTCAATTGCTTGTGAATGTTGTTGTTTAGGAATAACAGATTTTTTAAGGTTCATGTTTATGTATGTGGATAATCTTTTTCGTGTAACTGGAAGGCTGCTGCTCGTATCACAGCACCCATGGAACAGATTTTCCACATAGGCCTACATTTACATCAACTTATTTATGTACATTTCATATACTCTACTTTATTATATGAGTTTTATATAAAACATTATTTTCTAAACAGAAGCATTCAGCGGAAATTAAACTTAAAAACCACGTCAGACCAGGTCATATTTGCGTAACTCATTTTAATGAATAATGGAGAATCATCAGGAATAAAATTAGATTTTAATATAGTACAAATGTAAAAGTACCAGCATGTCATTCCAATCAGTTTTAACCGTAATTAAACAATTTATTTTATTCAAGGAAAAAGTTTTATCAAGCACATATTAGTATATAGTTATGAAACGCAGTACATTCTTCGCTACGATCGCATTTCTGATCGGCATTGCTGGTTTGTCACTGGCTATCATTGCGCTGACTACCACCAGATGGCGTTGGGACAATGTCACCGGGAGGCAAAATGGTTTGTTCACGTCTTGTCAGATTGGTGGAACAGTTCAGTGTGTTACTGCACCCAGAAGATGTAAGTATTCATACAAAGCAAATGTTCCAACACAACTATCCTTTACTGTTTTCTAATATACTATTATGATGAACATACCGTCTTCTTTATAATGAACATACCGGTCACTGTAACTATCGGAGACCTATTAATCTTGAAACTGATTTTAGTAGAAAAAAAATAAACAGATTTTTTAACACTTATTGGTAAATAAATACATATTATTTTTCTATTAGTTCAACCACATGTTCAAGCAACTCAAGCTTTCCTTATTATGGGCTGTTTGACTTCTTTTCTGGGACTCGTTGCGAACTTGGTAAACGCTTGTGGTAAAGGTGGAAAGAAGGGACATGTCGCGGCGGGAGTTCTATACGTTCTAACAGGTATATCTATATATAAATATATTTGTATTTGGTTTGTATGCATTTTTAGGCTGGCAATAGGCCAATTTATGTTTGGGCCCGTTTTTTTAGGTTAGCCTGGGATAAATGTCTAAATTTATACCGCGATTATTATACAGCAATAACGAATATAAATGCAGGCCTACTAAGCTAATATGTAAAATAATACCAGCACATGTATGACAATATCAAAAACATGCGAGTGTTTTTTCTTACTTTTTATAAAAGATACATTTATGTTAAGTACAATAATTTTTTCCAGGTATATTTCTACTGGTTTCTTGTGCTGTGTACACTGGAGCAACTCGACCCCTTCTGCAATCTGTTGAGACTTTTGGATACTCCTTATGGCTAGCATGGGCGTCTGATATTATTCATTTACTTGTCGTACCGCTCGCCTTTCTGTCGAAAAACGACAAATTCGCCTATGTTTAACTAATAACATCAACAGTATCTGTTGAATCACCGGAATATATTGTCCAATAACACGAAAAAAATAACAGATGTTTTCCATTTGTATGCACTTGCATAAAACTTACATTTTACCACGATTCATATATCTACATATCGCACAGGTTAGCTACAATATATATAATGACCGTGGCTTTTGTGTCATGCGACGTATAAGATTATATGTACATATGCTTGTATTACTATATAAATAAAACTTAATTGGTCAGTATGGCCGATTACTATTATTCGTGCTTCATGCTGTTTTTTTATTATATTATGACAGTTTGCTTAAACCACAATCATTAAATTAAAATTTGTCTAAGCTTTGAATAATGTAGTATTATATAATACCATTATTGTATACTCTCAGCCCAATAAAATGACTTTCCAATTTTAAAATAGTAAGGACTTCAAGTCTGTTATCAAAACAATCGGGCGTGATTAATTTGTGCTCTGCTGTCGTAATTCTCGGCTATCACTGGAATTCAGGTCGTAATTCCCACATGCGGCCGTGAGTCATCATTGTGTAAAAGTGGTATCCAGGGAGGGGGGATTACCAGTGTGTGGGAATCATTCTTGAACGGAAAGTACTTGAAAATCTAAGACTCCTTGAAATTTACGCGCCCCGGAAGTGGACGCGCAATTGCTTTGATCGACGTCGGGGTTAAAGTTGTTTTTGCAGTGCCATAACACATATTGAAAACAACAAACAATATTCACTCAAATTTAATTCACACTTTGATAAGGGTTAATAAAAGCAAGCATATTTTTGTTCCCTTACTGTCTATGAAATACTGTTTATACCGTATCATACAGACTGTATCTCGCAATCCCAACAAAATGTCATTTCGTTCATATAAACTATGAAGCATATGACGCATTAATAAAATTCAAGTGTGCTTATATTACGTGTGGTCACAACACAGCTGAATGTATAATTGAATTTGCCATAAGTACCCCGGTTTTATTAGGCTCGGATTTTTTTGGGTATAAGAGGGTGGTGCCTCAGAGCGGAGAAGGTTAGTCTTAAACAAGAATGTATCATTAGCGTTTGCGGGTATCGAAGTGAGAAAGCTGAGTGTTGTTAACCAGTCTTGTACGCGTTTAATCCTACTTAAAAAAGGTTACATTACTTTCGCAACGATTCAACGGGAAAACGCGAGAAAATAAGCACCTCATTTTTATTGGCAACATATAACAACCCGTACTGTGTTCCGCATCAGTTAGGAATTTCAAGAATGAAGCTGTGTTTTGCATTTTTGATTTTTGTATTGAAGTGTGTC
The DNA here is from genome assembly GCA_000149265.1 of Ciona savignyi. Taxonomy (NCBI): domain Eukaryota; kingdom Metazoa; phylum Chordata; class Ascidiacea; order Phlebobranchia; family Cionidae; genus Ciona; species Ciona savignyi. Next base: position 167,714 of record CH003011.1, on the reverse strand, counting down.
GTTCTGCGAGCTCAGCAGCCCCGTCGTGAGATTGTTCCGAGGACAACCCCATCACCGGAACACATCGAGTTGTTGAAACAATTTTCCCCGCAGTTTAACGCGCGTTGTCCACGAGGGTGAGTATTTTGGATGTCCTAACACTAATTTTTTATGTGGAGAGTAATTCTATCCGAAAAAGATTAATCTTTACTTGATTGACAAACATGAGTTAGTACAATATCGTTCGACCAGAGATACATGATTCATCTCCACTGTGATTCGTTGTGATAAGAAGTATTATCAATAAGCACACGCGGTAATTGCAATACATCGAAAACTTGAAGTTGGCCTCTAAGTATAATTCTAATAATGAATATTGCTTGAAGTCATTCCACGATGTATGCGAATTTTCGCATTATTTGGATAAAAATATATTTTGTTAATTCATCGAGACATTTCTTTTCAGCAGACAATTAATAGTAGTATATGGCAACAAATATATATTACAATGTGTTTGTCAGTAAGTCAAATTACCTTCATATTAAACACCAAGCGATTTTTTTCAGTTACCGAATGTGCAGAGATGAATCTTACTGCTTTAATAACGGGGACATGTGCGGTGGAAGGGACATTTGCACAGATAGTTCGGACGACATCAACACGATTTGTTTGGGAATAACTACAACACCAGTTACGATTACTGCTGCGATAATTTCAACGGAGTCCCAAACCCAACAGTCAAGTACTATTGATAGATAAAACAATTTCGAATAAATCTATTAGCTTTATTTTAATTGTCGTTTTTGCGCATTTTTACAATTGTTTTAAACTGCTCTACTGGCGTACGTTCGCTGCATACGTTATTATATAATTTTAAAGCCAAATTCAAATTAGCGCTTATCCATCAAATTGTTTTAATACCTTATAACCCATTTACAAGTTTTCACTTTAAAGGAAGAGTAAATGCAACGGAAAAGTTGTCCAGAACGACGCCAGTGTCTACTCGCGCTGTAGTAGCTAGTAGAAGTGCTACCACAAAACGTGCCGTAGAAAATAGTGGAAGTTTCAATGATTTTGGGCAAGTCTTAAATTAATATAGTTAATAATGATTATTCTATTATGGACATCCTACATGTGTTAGAATTATTGTTAACTGCATATCAAAATGACAAAATTATTTATTTGTTGTCATGTTTAAACACCAATATAATTGCCTTTTTCTTTAGGAACCCGTTGGTAATAGCATTTTTCGTTTTGGTCGGAGGATTGCTGGTGTATCTGGGCTTGATCAGTGTTTGTTGCGTCACGCAGCGAATGTACGCCATCGCCCCTACGCAATTCCGGTCGCATTCATTACCTAATGACGCAGAAGGAGGTCAAAGTCATTCTCAACATGCAAAGCGTAGAGCGTTCTAAATATAAAGATAATCATGAAATGCTATAAATAGGCCACGACATTTCTTAATTATTCTGCGGTTACATGAAGAAAACCGTCCCATGCACATACTATAGGACTATACGTATTATGTTCTGCACTTATTCCACTTATATTTGGAGTGGAGATTTATTCATGTGCCACTGTAATTTTTAATATCCGCCCTCGGTAGATCGAAGTTAATTCTATTGAACATATAGTTTTTCTATTACCGCCAGTAGTAGTAGCCTCACTTTGTAACTACATAAATCGGGTCATGTTTTATAATGTCGCGTTGCATTATTGCAGTTTAATTCGTTTATAGCTGTACTAATTTTTGATCTGTAATAAAGAAACAGAAGACAATAACAAAATTCTAGATGAAATTATAGTCTTGTTTGGAATAAACGATAAAAATCATTCGGAACGGTAAAGATGAATTAAATTCAGTAGCCTTTATATGTTTAACAACAAGCATGCTACTTGAATTGTAGTCTCTTTGACATCAGCTTGTCTCTTGAATCCGAGACTTATGCATGCTACGAATCTCTACCAAACAGTACACTTTTGAACTGGATTCATTGGGCTTCCCGGTTTACAGGAGAAGACATCGGAGAAGCTTTGAAATTGAGATAAACTTCCAATCACCCGATACCTCTCTGGTGCGTGCGCTCCAGTATAACTCGGTTGGAAGGAGGCCACTCTCTTTTTGCACCACGCTTGTGCAAAGCTCACAAAGAATATTTGTTCATTTGATAATGACAACCCTGGAAGAACTCTTCTCGCAATGGAATACCTTGGTTGGTTTTGCACCCACGCTCGATATGCCTGTGTAATTTGAAAAACGGTAGCAAGGTAAACTAAAGAATTTCAATCAGGTGTTATGTACCACTACTTAAAAAAAACAGATTGACGGTATGTTATATGTTTCTGCATACAAAACCGATAGGGTTCCGTAGGTATACCTACTAACACTTGGTAAAGTTACCAATCCATGTTCTATTTATGGAGTATACATGTTAGTATACAAAAAAACAGTAAAATTCGAAAAATGCTCACATGTTTACAATTTTCAACTCGATTAAACCATTTTTGTAGTGTTTACATTGTACATAAAATATACAATTACGTATTTGATAAAAAATACAAACATTATTTTATAAAATTTATAATTACAAATGATAAAAAGTAAGTTAACAGGACCTCGGTCTAATGGTGGACACACTAATACAAATCAGCATATAACATGGACTGAAGGCAATGTAAAAACAGAGGTGTCTAAATTTATTTTGTATTTGTGGAATACTAGTTTCGCTTAATAGCATCGTCAGTTCCTTTAAACGCATTCCATTTTAAAGTTATGCATTATTAAGTAGAAAAATATATACCATATTTATTATTAAGAAAAACAAGCTTTAGAAAATCTAAAGTTTGAGAAGTGGTTGCATTTTTATGCGTACGGCACGCTTCCATAAAATATGGTAATCTCGGAGAAACTTCCAAACTTAGAGATCGTATCGTTAGGCAGTCATGCGCTCAAATTTTTAACAATGGGCATATATATGAAGAAACAATGAATTCCCTTTGACCTGCACATTACTTACTGTTCATGCTAACACTCTAAATATTTCTACTGTACTATCAATACCAAACGGGTTAAATCGTAGAACGGTCTTAAGTGTTACAACATCTCCCGTCACACCTAGGCAAATAAAATGGAACCACAAGATGTAGCGAAAAAACAGTTAGGAGCCACTGGGTTAGAGAACAGATAAGTTTGGTACGGTCGTGTTGCCTAATGGTTAAGGCGACCGATTCATATACTGATTTTAAAATAAAAAAACGGTCTTTGTGACTTACACATTACGGGTTTGAAATATAGGCCGGGTAAAAACAGATAAATTTGAACGGTCGTGTGACCGAATGGTTAACGCGAGCTATTCATATATGGCTTGACGAGCTAATCGTGGGTTAGAAATTGATCTCGGTAAAATACACACCAAAAACAGTTCGACCTACTTGATATGAGAGTTTAACACCGGCCATGTCCGCAATGTTTTCCTTTTGTGTTGAAACGCCAAGCAGCTGAAAAGTTAATAGCTCATATCTGACATATAATATATTGTAAAATAAAACTCACGCTGTTATATCGGTTATACGTTTGTGTCACACAGTCTGCCCGTTTGGAGTAATTCATAAACAAAGCCATACTCCACCAGTCTTTTATACTTCCGTCGTTATTGTAACGCATGCCTGTAAGTTTCAAATGTTTGGAATAGTTAGATATTATAGTTTTAATAATAACCAAACGACTTAACCTATGTCGTCGAAACCGTGTACCAGTTCGTGTCCAATGGTTGAGCCTACAGCACCGAAGTTAACAACGCTGTAAAACATTGCATTTAATATATCGGTATTGCATAAAGTTAAAAAAGTTAAAAGAATAGATTTTGTAAAAACCTTCGCTTACCTAGGTGCCGCTGGATCGTAGAATGGCTGTTGCAGAAACCCGGCGGGAAAAATCATTTGTTTTCTTTTTTGTGAGAAATAGGCGTTTGTGTAATCAAATGGCAATAGCCACCTGAAATGAAAATACTAAATAAAGATTTTTAGATGCACTTCTAACACAGGTTGTATAACCAAACTTACTAATCGTTTTTGTTATTCATTTATTTAAAAGAGGGCACAGCAATACGTCATAACGCTAGTGCTATTATGTCAGTGATACATTGAGATAACAAAGTATTGTACTTACTCTGTGTTGTCCACAGGTGAAACTAATTTTGCAGCAGAGAGGTTCACTTTACCTTGTACACTGTTTTTGTAGTTTTTGAAAAAAGTAAATGGTTCGACTGGAAACTAAATTGTGGAAAAGTAAATTGTAAGATTAGTTTAATCACGAATTCAATAAAATTACCGAGTATAAAGTGTCCAGAAGATCTGGCATGTCTCTGTATTTGCTGTCGTATCCAATCTTTACCGAAATAGCATCCAGCTAAAAAGCACAATTAAATGTTACGCCTAATCAGTGAATAGTTACTACTACCCGTTTAAATAAGTAATATACAAATTGCAATATTGTCTTTTTTCTGTAATTCACCATAACCCTATTTCACCAATATTTTTTTACATAATAAAAGGTCATTATATAACTAAAATACTGCATGTGTTGGGGTGAGTAACGCAATTACGAGTAAAATAGAAGCATAAATAATAATAGGCAGCAGTTAATTTTTTACCAAAAGGGCGTATTAATTTTATGGCGACAATATTTTTGTCTTTTATGATGGGTACATAGATATTGGCCATATGCAAATTGGTGTGTTATAACTGAGTGTTAAAATATTTTTTAGCGGTATGTTTTTTTACCGTGTATTATTTTTAAGACTATTATCATATAACCATCTGTCCATCTGTTTCTGTGAATAAAACATGTCTATACCCGTTTCGATAAAGCCTTTTTAGAGGTGCGATCAAGCCACTGAATTGAATCCAAGTTCCGCCGAAAAGATTCTTTTATAAACTGCACAACTTTAAAAACCTGATGAAATAAATATTGTTTAATTTGACATTATTGCTTACAAAAACAGTATAAACAATCTTACATCTTTCTTCATAGCCGATGAAAAAGTTTCTTTAACAAACATTAGTCCGATTGCAGCTGAAAACTGTTGCTTGACATATCCCAGGCATTCTTTCCACCTTGGAATTACGTCCTGCCAAGGGAGTAAAATTAAAACTTGATTGACTTGAATAGTTAACATATTGATTTGTTGCATAAATTGATATACATACCTTAATTCCATATATGTCATATGTGAGGCTGGCTGCGGCCCGGCGGAATGAAAGTGAAAGTCTTGATGATTGTGAAAACACAGTGCGCCACATCATGTAATTCTCTAGAGTTCTGTTTAAACATTAAATGATAAAATTCTGTGTATTGGTAAACGCTCTTTAAAATTTTTTATTTCTGATTAAGTTGGGTAAAAATTCTCCATAAATTAGTCACATATACTTACTCCCGTGTCGAGTTCTGTATGAGACGAGAAAGATTGGAAAAGAAATATTGTGGTCCAATCACAAGAATTTCAGTGTCGAGGCTAATTTGCTTTCTGATAAAAATTCGTTGTAGAAATCGGAACCACTCGACCTTTAAAAATAGAAACATTTCTGAAGTTTGATAGAATATTCAAATGATAGAATATACAAAGCGACTGTTTGGCATTAAATCGTGAACAAAAGCATCAATGTCTGACTCTTGACGCTGTAATCTTATTTAAGTCACTTTGAAGATGGAAAAAATCTTATAAATCTATTATAGGATTTACGTCATCGAGATTTATTGAAAGAAGAGTAAATCAACTTAGTGATGGAGTTGAGAGAAGTTAATTATGGATGCGATGTGGCAAAATTAACGACCTACGATAAACAACAGTTTGATTTTCTCCTCGTTACTGGCTCGTGCAGTAATTCATCAATCGACTGTTGGAAAACGTCGTTATTTTTTCCAGCATTTAGAGCTATACGTATAATCCAATATTGACTTTCGGGAGAAATCAAATCAAGTAAAGGAAGATTCCTATCCTAATCCGATCAACTCGAAAGGGGTATTTTATCCAGGAGTCTATAATTAGTTCTGTGTGTCAGCGTGATACACTTAGACTTTCCATACGGCCTAGCTGATCTATTGATTGCGAGTAAGTGATCCATGGGTGTGATCGATAGTGACAGTTCACGTTGACACGGAAAATTCATTCCACCGTCCCTTGGAACAACGCATATTGTCATAACCATAACAAGTATTCATATCCAATGTCCAAACCTACCCGTTTACTTATTTTTTTAACTTGTGCATTTAGCTTTCACGCTACTATTGTTTTCATGCAATACATTTGAAGTTATCGCTAAGTAAATATAGCATCAGCAATACGTAATTCAGAATACCTGTGGGCATAAATTTCTTAGGCCTCGAATTGGAATTTTGTCAAACGAGCGTCTTCTGATATCTTCGACTGGTATTTGGATCTTGTAATAATAAGAAGTGATCATGAATATTTAATGGCAGATGATATCAAACAGACAGCACAATTATAACGCAATGTCGCTCGATAAGAAAATAAGTCTGCTAATTAAAATGAGTCAATGATGTTATACCGCTGCAAGGCGTTGTTCAAAACGGTAAACATCATTCACAACGGCATCCACATTTTCTGCTGGAAGAATAAGTCGAAGAATTGATCTCATTCCACCCTTCAGTACCCTTTCCATGCTATTGCCAAGCTGTTAACAAGAATTTAATTAATTATCCTAGCAACACTACAATTTAGAAGCATCCATGCTTCATTATAAAGCATTTTACTAAATTTTAACCTTTTTGACATTTTCTCTAATTTTTTTTAAATGTTTTTGTGTATTGTATATGGTTGTAAACTCGTGATCGTTTAACAATGCCCATTGTGAGATTACCGTCAGAGGTTACCGATGGTGGTGTCTTTAATACATAAAGACTTTAATAAAATTTGTTTGACACAAAAAACCAATGGGTTCAAGTAATTCCCATTATATTCGTCCAGCAGTTCGAGTATAATCTTAAAAGAGTGTACCTGATAGTCGTAGAAGTAAAACATCCGGTCAGGAAGAGTGAGAGAACCCTCCTGGTCAACCTGTAAATTAAAAATGTCAAATTATCGATCAAATTACGTTCTAATGTGGATTGAGTAAGTGTTATAACTGATACGCACTGGAATAATTGTTGAAAACTAATAATGAAAGAAGGACATCCAAAAAGCCTTTAAAAGGTGAACATGAATATATTTCAAGGCTTAGTGCATTTCAGTACAAACTCACCATCACAATATGCTGACTAGCATTGGTAGGGTCCATTTCGACGCTTATGGAGAAGAATACGCTGTTACTTAACACTCCCTGGTTTTGATATATTAGTTCATTAAAGTTCCATCTGCTATCGTCTCCACGAGCTGCCCATCCTCCGAGAGACACAATGAGGTCAATCAGTGGCCTTGATCCGAGGGCTTCTATTTGTTCCAAATCTATGCAGGAATGGTAGAACTTCCTCGCCTGTTAGAAGAATACATTTAAAAACAGAATTTGTATTTATTAACAGCCTCTGCTGCTAAACCTGACGAGACAACGTAAGACTCATGTGATGCAATAAAAGCAAATATAAATCTCACCTTTTCCTCTGCTTGGGAAAGATTTGTGTTTCGTTGGCCATTTGCTTGTGCGGTGGGCTTTATCAGAAGCTCGTAGATGATTCTATCGTTTCTTTCTCTCATTTTAGACGCCATGCTGTACTCAATTTTGTTAGGCGAAATGTAGTTCTTTGAGAGCCATCCACCACACGAATAAGTGTAAAAATCTAAAATCGAATATTCGTTCATAAAAAGTCATAGGGATTCAATCCGTACGAGTTTTATGTCACACAAGTTTTAATCAGCACGCGCAACACACTATAATATTGACCACCATATTGTTTCTTTATAATTAATTATCCAAATGTACTTAAGACATAAAAAAATATTACCTTGACACGGGTTTACACTCTGATCCATTCGTGAAAGAATTTTGGCCGCTGTTTTTAAGCAACTTTCAGTTAAACACAACCGCTTTGGTGTTATTGCTGGTGGGTCAGTTATCCTGGTGATCTTAGGACCCTTTGGAGTTGTGATATTAACCACCGGTGCGATGGTTACAGCTTTTTGAACTTCTTTGCTATTTGGTATAATATCTCTTGTCTTAGGTGATTGCGAAACAAAATATATTAACAAAATTATGGTGGCCATGAGCAGAAGCGCAAGAACGAATATAATCCACAAAAGACTGCTATGTTTTTTTGACTTCTTATTATTATTTTTCTTGGTATTTGTTGCAATACTTTCAGAATTGTCATCGGTTTTATAATTTTTCTTTATTGACGCTTGTTTACCATTGTCGGATGGTTTGAAGTCAGATAAGGAATTTTGTTGATGTGGTTGTTTTCCTGGGGTTTTATCCGGTGCAGCAAAAGTAACTCGAGATCCTGTAGTGGTTTTATTTGGCAGAAGAATATTGCATGGGCACTTTTGTTCCGCTGCTATTGAAGCTGTCGGTGGTTTATATTCTTGCATGCCGTCTGAAGGGTTAGATGCGTGTCGTTGTCTGTGATTGTACGGTAGAGTAGCATCTTGCGACACGGCGTTACGAGGAAGGGTGTCCGCTGTTGTAATCAGGGAATTTCCGAAGCTGCCATTTGTCGAGTGGTGTTTCTGCTGCGCTCTTTGCATTGTACCTGACTGAACTTGTTGGTCCTTTATAACTGGAGACCGCGCTGAACTTGATCTGAGTAAGGAAGCGTAACGCGGATCTTGATCAACCGGTGGCGAAACTATTGATCCAAGTCCGTTATGAACCTGATCCTTACAGCGTTTGGTGAGACGTTTGTTCTAAGACAGGAAGCCTTTCGCTTTATACCATTTGCCTGGTCCAATTGATTATCGGAGTAATTCCTGGCATCAATCCGAATGACGTTCGACCGTCTAGGATTCGGACCAGAATGCTGCTGATATCGTTGCCCGATTGAATCCGACATTTCCGGTGGTAAATTTGGTATTTCCGAATCAGCACCCCAATTTCTTTTCTCGCCAATCCGTTGAGACGACCTATTTGGATACGGCGAAGAGTTGGTACTTAATGGCACGAGCAAACTCTGGTCACCCATACTTCTTTCAGTTTCAAATGATGTCATTGACGTAGACCCAAGATCTTTCAATCCCCGGTGGTCGTAACTTGAAGACACAACATTTGTGTCTCCTCCTTTAAATGTCCTCATATCAGGAACGGTAGAAGGATACATATTTTTCAAAAATATGTATTTTAAAATATATGTCTATAAACCCGATATTTATACGCGTTATACAAGCACTGTGGAAATACAAGCTTTATTATTCTGGTATATAATAGCTGCACTGTCTGTTTGTCAGTGTTAAAATACATAGCCCTAAGTAAATTAATCACAGCAGTATTTTCCTCTTTTCTAATGCATTCTGATATTTTACCTAAAAAATTGTTTTTTTATATCTATCAAAGTGCTTATCAAAATGTAACCTGACAAGCCATTTAGCTTCGTTGATTAGCGGAAAGTTGTGAGGGTGTTTCAGGGAAGCATTCATAAACTTGCATAAGACGAGCACACTTTACCGGGTCGATACAGTTCCCATGAGAGTCGTGAATTTAATTAAAATTCATGGTTCTGGTTTATAAGAAAAGGGTTAGTTGTTACTATTCTTTAAAAACGCCTTCGTATATGAAGGGGGACTTTGAAAAATCAAACTTAAATTCCACATGGTAATTTTATCAGCGAGTGAACACATCACATGTGATATTACTGGCCGGATATAAAACTTGCAACACTAAATAACTAGTTCCAACAACATGACACAAAGCGTTTGTCATTTTTGTGTCGTAATTTAATTAAAATGGGGGTAATTATTTATAATTTAATCATGATATATTATTTTAAAACTATATAATCATCTCAAGTATACATATAAATTTCTGTCGGAAGTAGAAGCAAATAAAATCCTGACCGGTTATCCTATGTTATATAACGCCTTAATTGATAGTACATGGTTGGCAATAAAATAAACCAATAATTCGTTTTAAGTACTTTAAACAAGTCTTTCCTTCAGCAAAAACCGGTAAACAATCCGTCAAGGGCGTAGTCGCTACACGACCCGTGGCTCTTTGCTAAAATTTGCTTTTATGCTACACCAAGCACGATACCATATGAAGCTTAGGGAGACCGTTCTTCAGACCTGAACTCTCCGCGTTTTAACCCGTTTTCCTGCCGCCCACCCTGCAGTTAAAATGCCATACTCGGTCTAAATGAAGATCCCATCGATGCGCGGCGAAAGTAAAAAGGGCAATGTTCAGAATCAATGATCTACGCTACACTATTATTATATTCACAATTTGCCTCACATGCTCACATCAGTCAAACTGTATTAATACAAAAATAAAGATCTAAGGGATGTTAAACGTAACTCATACACCGTAGGTGTTACTAATTTTATATACTTATTTCATAGTACTTCTCAAAACAATTGAATTAACTGATTGCGAATTTGGCAGGCGGAGACTTTGCGTCACCTTTATTGGGTGTATACTAGGTGTTTTAATGCCTAAAGTAATTAAACAAAGCAAGCATACACTATCACGAGACCATGTTACAAAAAGACTATGGTAGTTTATTTTTTAATTTTATTTTATTTACAAATAAGCTAAATATTGTCTTTTATGCAAAGCAGAAAAGAAAAACTCAATTACACTAATATTCGACTATAGTTCCATCTTACTGACCTGTACGACGAATATTAACTCGTAGTTGCTGAATGACGACGTCTGATCAAGGTTACTTTATTAAAGCGAACAAATTTTGACAATGCCTCCCAGAGGTATCGTTCATGGACAGCGTAGAACGACCTAATTAGCAGATGTCCATGAGTTCGGGGGTTCAACCGTTAAATTTTAATTTTCTTAAATTAAGTTATTGATGTCCGAAGTCGAAGAACTAATAAGTTGTTTAATTCATTGACATCACAATTCATTTTTATTACAAACATCCAAAAATAACTGTAGAAATGTTCAATTTAAATACGAATTCAAGTATATTTATTGTAAATAGTAGACCTATAAGCGTTATAACGGTAATTCTGTACAGTCTAGCACTGGTACCGTGCGGGAAGGAATTTCATTGGCAATACTCAGTCGGCCCTCGTTCCCACATTCGGTTTGGGTTGCTCGTTGGCGCCGCGCAGCGTTAGGAATTGAACAGTAATGTTAGAAAATGACACCTTTTAAATTGTATGTTTGTTATGTTTAAAAAGTACTTTAAATTTAAACTTACAAAATATGTGTCTTACATTTTAAAGATTTCAATGAAGATTTATAAGCGCACAGAAAATTTGAACATATATACATAAATCGTCATCAAAATGACATTCTTGCTAATATCGCCATAACATATGGTAAAATATAAAAACAGTGTGACAGCGTATACATTAAAATTAGGTCTGGCATTTCTGCACTACATCATACACCACGGGATCAGAAATCGATCGCTTACAGCACAGTGAGTAATTCTAAAAAATAAAATATAGTGACATGCTGGACCTTTACAAAAACAAACTTAAGGTTAAAAGTAAATAATTAGAGCAAAATGTAATGTGTCAGGAGCTCCATTTGCTTTTATGCACATGTTCAACGTATGGATAACGTCGGCCTTATTGTTAATTAATAGTGAACATAAACATCGCTGATGGAAAGTAGGTCACTGCTTCGAGGTTGTACTATTCTGCACGCATGAGTACCTCTGAGAAATCGGTACACCTGGTGATTTAAAGTCCGCTGGTACGGTAGGCTGCTTTCCATCAAAAACAGTTACAAGAAATATGTGTTCAAGTGGCGTCTCGTTAGCATGCACTCTATCTTACCGTACTTTCTGTTACTCTCTACAGAAATTTATTTCCAAATTGATTATTTGAGAATTGACGTTAATATAAAAATTTTAGGAAGTCAGTTTTCATTCAGACGTCGAGTTTTAGTTTGTATGAAAGCTTTTTCTTGGTTCTTTCTCTTTTTATCGAAGGGTCTCTTATCCGCATTGATTAAATTCACGAAATAGCGATTGATTTTAAGCAGGTTCGTTCTTGTGGTTTAGAAGAGGAGCCGCGTTTAGTGCGAAGGATGGTATATACAGGTTCCATTTAAAATTAAAATGAAGGTTTTATTGAATTAAAAGCTTATGTTAATATTTTAGCTAATCTAGTTAGGATGGAATTGGTTTTAACGATCGTCTTCACGTTCATTCTGAAACTATCCGCAACGGAAGGTGAGATAGATAAATACGTTACTGTACGGTAGTAGCCTTCGTAAAATGATTTATAGATTTTCCGGCTTACGTAAAATATCTGACATTCTTGGTCAAAATTGCGGTTTAATTGGCACTTTATAGCCGATGATAACATCCTTAGCTTAATACAACGAACAACAACTTTGCTGGTATGTAGTGATTCTAACAAACTAACAAAAGTTGATATTCTTCTTGTCGCCTTTATTATTCAATACTATTATTGGCATATACAAACACATTATTTTTACGATATATGTATATTTGTTTATTAAACTTAAATGTATATTAAGCAAAATAACGTCTAATGTTATTGCATACATCCATCTAAAGTAAATCTTTCCTTTCCCAGAACATATCTTTCTTGAAAGGAGGGAAGCAAACCATTTTTTAAACAGAGTTGCCCGAAGCAACCGTGGATTTGAAGAATGGAGCCCGGGAAACCAGGAAAGAGAATGCATTGAAGAGACTTGTAATTATGAAGAAGCTTTCGAGATATCGGATAACCTACATATAGCGGTGTGTGGTGAAAGCATATACTAATTATTTAAAATTTCGTGTATTCACAAAAGGAATATAGTAATTTATTTTTTTGTCAGGAGAAATTTTGGAAGAAATATAGAGGTATGTTTGATTCTGATTTTATTAAATACTGTGTGTCACATTTGTTTTGGTAATTTACTGACGCACAGATTATAGGCATTTTGCTGCACACAACTTTAGCATGTATTGCAGGATGCAAGCAACGAAGCTTACTTACAAATCGAAAAAGGAAAAGGCAGTCTCCAACAGACGACAAGGTCTATTTACGAACATGTTTGGCAGGTGGTTTATCATTGTTAATAAGCTTTTTAAACAATAAAAGTACATCTGATGTATTTAGATGTCGATCAATGCGCCAGACGACCATGTAGTGCAAAGCACACAATTAAATGCATTGACCGAATCAATGACTACGATTGTACATGTAAGACGGGTTACGGCGGAAAGAAATGTGAAACAGGTGAGTTCATTTTTTTTGCACCTATTTTATTTTGCTTTATATTGCAAAATGCACGATAGTCCATAAACTAGGATTATTTTGAACTGTTCAGCATGAGCAACCCTCGTCTCCAAACTTCGAAAACATTCCTCAAGTACGGTTTAATATTACAACAGTCAAAACACTTTCTTGTTCCGACGTGTGTTCTGCGCCTTATCAATGCAGTTAATGTTTCGACACATTTTATTGACGTATTCAAGATGCAAACTGTAGAAATAATAATCCTTCAACATATATGATCCCAAGTATTTTAGGCGAAATGATAAATCACTAAAATTTGTGGAATCTTAAAAAGGAGCCTAATGATTTTCGCTTTATTTTATGGCTTAATTGTTTACGCATAACACGATATTATGCAAGCGTGTAAATGCGGTAAAAATATGAACATTTATTTATTTTGCAGATGTAGACCTGTGTGATCCAAATCCTTGTAGCGCAGAGGGTACAAGAATGTGTGAGAATACTGTGATTGCCTACAGCTGTGTTTGCAAAGATGGATTCATCGGGAAACACTGTGAAACAGGTGATTTGAAAGTTAATTGGTTAGAACTTATATGCAACATGTTTTATCCCAACAGCGACAGATCATTGCACACCCGAACCTTGTTCAGCGGTCGGTACGAGCCGCTGTGTAGATTTGTTGGATGGTTTTCGTTGTGAATGTCTCCCGGGGTACAGTGGGTCACTGTGTCAAGACGGTATGTGTTATTTTGTCGTCCCAGTATACTTACATAAACAAAAGAAACATCAATACCTAACTTATTTATTATATAACGTTTAAGGTAATATTGTGAATGCCTTTTTCTCTGTACAAAGAAGTTCATTTCATACTTTAGACTTCAACGAATGCTTAAGTAACCCATGTGGCGAACACGGAAGTTGTAAAGATAACCTGAACAATTTCACCTGTCTCTGTGATGAACATTACTTTGGAAAACTTTGTGAGCAAGGTAAAATAGACTGTTTTTATTTAAAATACTTTAATCTTAACACAAGGGGTATTTAAGTTTCATTTATTTTAGTTGTATGGGAAATAATAAGAGTTTGTTTGTTTAGTTATATCAGACTGTCGCCGTTTCGGTTGTTCTAGCCATGGGCGGTGCGTGGAATCTGAGGAAGATAATATTCACTACTGTGATTGCTATGCCGGTTTTAAAGGAGCATCCTGCGAAACTGGTAAGGCCAAGGATTTTTCTACAGTATACAGGCTAAATCAGGGGTGGGCAACTTCTCTAGTCAGTAGGCCAGATGTGGGTAAAAAGTTCTTGGTGGGACGGATTATTACATGAATAGTATTTAATTATTTAATACCTTACAGGGTATGGTTAGATACAGTCTGGGGGGCGGTTAAAATCCCTTCACGGGCCGGACTCGGCTCGCGGGCCGCATGTTGCCCATACTTCGTATTTTCTAAAATGTTAAACTTATTTTGTAGACATTGATGAATGTATAACCTCACCCTGCCAACATAACTGCACCAACACCCCAGGAAGTTACAGATGTAGCTGCTTACCAGGTTACTTGCTCGATTTGGAAAGTCAGATGATATGTGAAGGTATGTTAAATAATAAGAAATGGATAGATTCCGTTGTTGATGTATAAGAGAAAGAACTAAGTATTTTTCCAAGATTATTCGGGTAAAGACCTTGTTTTCTGTTAATCTATACATCCTCTCAGACATTAACGAATGCACGAAAACAGCACATGGGTGTGATTATCGCTGCGTTAACACCCCAGGGAGTTGGCACTGCATATGCCAGACTGGTTATCGGGTCGACAGATTGTTCGGGTAAGAACGAATTGTGCTGTCATTTTCTGCTATGCTGTTTTCGCTTCACAAATTAACTCTGCAATTTAATGTAATTTCGGGTATAATATACAATAAATAGTAAGCGGAAGATTGCAACATTCCCTTTTTTCAGAAAATATTGTGAGGACATAAACGAATGTAAGCAAGACAATGGCGGTTGTAGTGGCAAATGCCTCAATGAGGACGGTTCTTTCTCGTGTATCTGTTTTGCTGGTTACGAAAGTAGAAACGGTGGCAAAACATGCACGGTGCGTATCCTTCGGTAATACGTATGCACCACGTATCCTTCAGTAATACGTATATGAACACATACATCAACTTTATGTTCACAAAACGTTGGAAAGTAATAGCCTACTTTGATCAAAAATCAAACAATATTCCTGTAGACCAGAAGTTGGTCTACCAACTAAAATATATACAGTATACTAAACTTCTTTCGAAACTTTACTTGTCAGGAATAATCTAAAATTAATATCTTTCATACATGTCTGTAGTAAACTCCGTTTACATTTTCATTCGGTAGGATATTGATGAATGTGAAGGTGCGCACAAGTGCCAACATATATGCAAGAACACACCAGGATCGTATGTGTGCTCATGTCCTGAAGGATACGTCGTTAATTATGACAAAGTTTCCTGCAGAGGTGACTCTAAATTAAGTGTGTTATTTCGTAGTATTAATGGGGGGTACTAAAAGGCTATAGTATGAAAAGAAATTTAATCTATGAATGGAAACTTGCCTTTAAATATACGGCCCTGATGTGTCCGATAAATTATCTTGAAATTTTTTTCTCAAAGATATTAACGAATGCATCCTTCCTGACCCCCCTTGTGGTCAACAGTGTGAGAATACCGATGGAAGTTTTATTTGTTCCTGTCGTCGTGGATACGTCCTTGATTTGGTTTGATATTTGCTCTGTTATAGTATTTATTCTGGAACCTTGTTCATTTTTGACTTAAACAAAGGCTACGCACGGGTGCGACGATATAGACGAGTGTGCAACGGACAACGGTGGATGCGGACAAGTGTGCCAGAACAACCCAGGTTCTTTTACATGCGCGTGTGAAAGCGGTTACGAACTGGTTGGGAGGCGATGTTTTGGTAAGCATTTGTAAACGGAAGATATACATAGTGTTTGGTTATAAGTCGGCAGTTTGTTCATATAAATAAAATACTTTATATCATGGATATAGCACTGATAATACAACCAACTATGGCAACGTCGTATTCTGAACGTTAAGTGTTGTAAAAAAGCGGGTCATTTAGCGGCTTACTAACATACACTACCAATATAAAACATTTTTTTTATGTTTTTGTTAACCTATATTATGCCATTTTGATAATTCTAAATCTAACCGCTAAACAACAGATATTCGGGAGTGTATGAGCAATCCATGTGTTCATGGAAGATGCAACGAGGGTCTAAACAGTTTCACTTGCACCTGTTATTATGGATACAGTGGTGTTTTATGCGACTTGGAAAGCAATCCTTGTTCAAATGATCCTTGTAATCATGGAACATGTGTGCCCGCGAATGATAGGTTGGTTCATTTATTGAATATTTTGTTCGCTTAACATGTGCTATTGTGCGGTTATTAAAATATACCTTTGTAGATTTACGTGCCAGTGTGATTCGGGTTACAAGGGAGATGTCTGCAACCAGGATGTTAATGAGTGCTTAGAAAACAATGGAAACTGCTCTCAAATGTGTTCCAATTCCGAAGGTAACCAATTTTTTTTATTCCTATTTAATTGAATATCAAATTAAAAGGAAGAGCTCGTATCGTTGGTACTCAAGGGATTGCACTGCCTAATTAATTTTCAAAACAAGCAATATTTGGCTCGCAATAAAATCATGAAGAAAATTAGTTCCGATGGGGTTCGAACCCATGACCTTCTGCGTGTAAAGCAGACGTGATAACCACTACACTACGGAACTCATACAATTTTTTTAGCTGAATTCTTATAAACTACGACAAACTAATATAGGACATACACGGTCTGTTTTGTAAAAGCCCGAACCAGCACTTGAAGTGATACGTATTCTCTTACCACTTGAAATGTGAGTGTTCAATTTTATTGAGGCAAATGAATAATCGTTTTCGAAGAACTATACTAGGTTTTCTCTTTTAAATAAATCACTAAGGTTTGTACATTGCTACTAAAATACTACAGTTTTAAAGTTTAGCACGCTTTTTACGCTTGAAAAACATTTACTTTGGGTTTAATGTATCGCCCGTAATCCATTTTATTTTAAAGTCTCTGCAATTATTACATATAATCATGTGGTAAGAGCGTTAAACTTTTAAAAATGGAAACTGAAGGGCAAAAGGTCGTACAAATCATCATACCGTTGCGTTCCCTTTAAATAAAAAATATAGTTCCGATGGGGTTCGAACCCATGACCTTCTGCGTGTAAAGCAGACGTGATAACCACTACACTACGGAACTTCTTGAACGTTCGGTGCGAAATGCGGTAGTTATTACAGGCGGCTATTGCGGGTTACTTTAGGAGGCGTTCAACTAATTATTTTCCCTATCTCTCCAATGCAAACTGACCTCACAAAAACGACTGTCACTCAAAATCCTGACATAGGAAGTCTTAGATTTTTTCACAATTTAAAATTGAAGCTTGGATCTGCAACCTAAACTCAAAACCCTACAAAATTTTGTTTAAAAATTTTGAGCCCATACCCCTTCGTACATCGGCAACTTTTTTTCCAACAAAACAGCTAGCAGATGCACATTCAACACCTTTATTTTACAAAGCACTGCTCCACGATTACAAAACTTTACAGCTAAACGAGAACACCGGCGCGCAGCCTAGCACATGCTGCTTTCAACAAAACAAACATTGGGGAATCACCACCATTGTTACTCAGCAAAACACTAGTTTAAAAACAATGACTCATGGAGGGTACCACTCGTCACATTCTGCCGTTCACAGAGGTCTTAATTGGTTATACGCCATCTTTATTTCGCGTGTTGATTTTACAGTTTGATTAAATTAAAATATGACTGCAAGAGATATTTAAATTATTGACGAGGATATACTATTTTTTTTAAAAAGGATGATCAGTGTTAAAGAAAAGCACTTTTCACAAAAAATATAGCTTACGTATAGTCTATACTATAGGCCCTATAAGTATGCAGTAAAATGAGTAAATAGTTTAAATATAGATTTTTAATAGGAACTTCCCATAACATCAACAATAGGCAAACCTTTTAATGTCTCAGCATATTAACAGAAATGATATTTCTAAGCAAGTTTAAAATTTTATAGGTGTAACTGTGTTATGATTGTGTCGTAATACGACTGGTGGTAGCGCATTTAAGCTGCATAACCTTTTGTTTTCTATTTATGACTTCAAAACGAAGGGACAAATACTTGTTTTACACGATAAACCTTTTCTCTTATCGTCAAACGCTAGAGGTGTATTAGAATAGAGGTGTATATCCAACACCTCAAATTATTGCAAATATTTATGACCCTGTAGATATGATTTAACGTCTTATTGATGTTCAATTATTTTTGTAAAGGTTCATACTTTTGTACCTGTCGGGTGGGGTACCAAATGAATGGGACAACATGCGAGGATTTGAACGAATGTGAAATTAATAGCATTTGTGAACAAGAATGCGAAAACAGTTATGGTTCGTTCATATGTTTATGCAGGTATATGTTAATATCAAATATGTGTCGGTCTGTATGAAATATTTTTGTATTGGCCGCTTATCGGCATATCCAACCTCTGCTTTTTCACGTTTCTACAAATAGAGCCGGATTTCAGACACACAGTAATGGTTCCTGCACTGATGTCAACGAATGTACAATAGGCGCGTGCCAACAAAGATGTGAAAATTTACAGGTGACTCTTAACACGAACATGGAATATGTAAAATTCCCTTCTTGAAAAGTTGTTTTGTAATAAGCCTTCAGTACTAACAGCTACTTCGTGGTGAACATATTTAATTTATGCATCAACAGGGCAGTTTTCAATGCTTGTGTACGGAAGGCTTTGTTCTTAGTGACGACGGAAGAACGTGCATTGACGTAGACGAATGTTCGTCAGATGACGTCAATTGCCAAGATGTAAGTCATTAGTTTCTGTCTTGGATGTGCTACGGTTGGATATGCATGTTTTATCCCTGTAAAATTAAAATGGCGGTATTACAAGAAAAATTGTTAATTAGCTTTTGCTCACGGCCGGTTTACCATAATTAACATTGCTGTACATGATTGAGAAGTTCAGATATCAGTACAACCAACTAACTCATTGTGTTATATCCCTGAGCACTAAATTGTGGTCTAACGAATTCAGCACCTTTATGATTGATATGCACGGTGTGAAGGAATAACCATACACTTCGAATAGCGAAATAAAACTTATCGTTCCAGAAATGCTTCAACACCGAAGGTTCGTTTACTTGTGGTTGCACAAGAGGTTTTATTCTTGGGGATGACCAGCGTTCATGCAGTCCCGAGGTAGGTTGCCTTGGTAGCCGGCAAGCCAACCAAACTCTCCGGTGGCGTTTAAAGATTGGAACAAAAAGCAACGATTTTGGAAACCAAAAAATTGTTAAAAGCTTCCGTAAAAAGTAAGCCAAGAAATTATTATAATAAGGACGGCGTACCAACGTAGTATGTATAATTTAGAGTCAATCTCTCCTTGCGATTCCGGACATTTGATAACGACGGCGTTTTGCTCGGAGTAAGTGACAGCACAGGCAACACATACATCTATATCATAATAAGGAATCGTCAACTAGAGGCCGGAATCAAAAGAGGCTCGGGTGGGCTTGTGGTAATGACAGCGAATTCTTCAGTTTCAAACGGAAAATGGAACACAGTGAGTTGACTTACTCAATTAATCTACGTTATACAAAATAGCCAGCTGCATTAACAGTTGCTAATTTTGAGCTTACGTATTCACAATTGTTGCAGGTAAATCTTAAAAAAATCGGCACGAGTGCTGCTCTTATTATAAACGGAACAACATTCGCCAGGAAAAGGGTACATTCATTAGCACCAAAGTTTAAAACCGGAACTTTAATTTACCTAGGAGGTTTGCCAAAAAATCACACGATCACAGATACAATTGTAAGTATATGTTAAATGCATAATTATATAGTTCATGTGTAGTAAGGTAAGTTTCCTTTATAAATGCGCTACAAAGACCTTTTATATGTAATGTTGACAATATAATAAATAACAACAAAATGACATTCGGTAAAAGGTGTATATTATAACAAAAGTAATTTTTTGAATATACGTTATTTCAGCTCTGGCTGCTAAACATAATAAACGATTAAAACAGTTGATTAGATTAAAACCTTATTTTGCATCAACCACGCAACACCATAAGTCTCGAACAAAGAGTACTGTGAGTAGAGCATAGGGGTAATTTAAAGGATTTTCGCAGGGTATAGATCCACAATATACGGGATGTATGAGCCACATTCGATCGAAAGGATGTAAAGTCAAATGGTTTCCTTCAAAACCCGACTTATTTAGTGAACATACCGGTTGCTACGAGTCGATCCAATCTGGTTCATATTTTGACGGGACGGGTTACTTACAGCTGGGTGAGCAATGACACGAAGACATTTTTTAATTTCCAATAAAAATATCATTAATGCGTCTGAATATTAAGAAATGTCTGTAATTCAGGTTCATCACAAATTCGAGTGGTTACTTATTTCAAATTTCGCGCACTGATACGTACAAGTTACCCAAACGGGGTTTTGGTGTCAGCAGGAACTAATACAGGCGGAAAACTGATGCTATCTCTTGTGGATGGAGCTGTAAGCACACATACTAAAAGAACGTCAATTATTTTTAATTGTTTTCCGTAATAGATTAGAGCTCAGGTGATGAATATCTCCGGTACGAGTTTATATTTTTCAAGTTATGCAAAAGAAGGCAGATTGCTGTGTACCGGTCTGTGGATGAGCGTCTACTGTAAAATCTCTTCCCGTGGAAAGGTATCACAACAGTTTGTTACGTCTATTTACAACGCACCTCCTTTTTTTAAAAAGGGATAGTTTGGACTCGCAATGAGTTCGTCACCAAAACCGTTATTTTTATGTCGAATTATGCATACGGATGGCCGCGCTTACAATTTCGTCACAAAACGCACCTACTGAATACTTGTTATAGATTTCGTTATATGTCGATGGCCAGTCTGGAAGCCAAGTTGGAAAAGGATTAAAGTTTCGTTTTGATCCCACACAGCCGATCTACATAGGGGGTTTACCGTCAGGTAAATTTACATTTTTCGTATATTGCGTGTAGCTGAATATTAACTTGTAGATTCTTCGTCAAACTTCAATGGGAACATGCGCAAGATCTTCGTTAATGATCGTTCGGTAGACTTGTCGAAGTCGTCCAACTACGTCGGAGTAGACGCCTTTTCAATGCCGGCAATGCGCTAACCTTCAATGGGAAAATAACTCTACGATTTATTTAATTTTCCGAAAGTGGTTCTCGTCATTTTCGTTAAACTTTATTTAAAAAAAAACAGTTTTCACAAGTTAATTTTCCTACTATTTTCGCGAGAATACAACGTACGAAAATCAATTGGGAAGATTGTGTTTTTTGATACGTTGGCAAACAAAAAGTAGATTAAACATGAATTCGGGATTATATTAATTGTAATGTCGGGATATTTATTAAAGATTTTTGTAACTGGTTGGCATTTCGAGTAAATCGGACATAATGAAAACTATATATAACCAAGATATTTATTGACGAGGGAGTGGTTTCTAAGAACCAGCCTATTTGCAGTTTGATATTGAAGTAAAGGTTTAAATGATATTGCATTTTAATCTCTTAAGCCTATATACAAAAGTCGCTAAGAACTCCAGCAAATACTCGAGGCTTACATCACTTAATGATGTAAAATTAATAAAAAAATTAACACAGACAGTTTGCATTTCATTGCCGCAATAAAACAGTTTTAATACAAAATAATATTAAAAAAGTTTGAAAAAATCTAAAAATCTAAAAAATTAGGTAGCACTCACATTACACATATTATTGTTAAATAACGAATCAAAACAATAAACTGGAACTTAAGTTATTATATTCAGCAATACCCATGCATATTGCTGCCTCATGCATTTCAAATGTTAAGACACCTACAGTGCAGTACTTTCTGTTTGTTCTACTTCTGCTAATTCAGGCTTCTTTGGTTCATCCTGGGAATATGTCATAGGTTCCAATCTTCCGCTGCCAAATCCATTCTTATATAGAAAGTAAACTCCATGTAGCAGGAATATAATAGCAATAAGAGCGAAGTAGCCACTGGGGAATAAAAATAATAATCTGTGTTTAATGGCAGTTGGCACTAATAGTAAAATTGTGTGATGGTGGCTGTGAAAATCCACAATAAAAGATTTACATACAGTTAGGATAGGATATTCAGGTTTATTCTGTGATTAGGGGAGGGGTTAACACATGGACAATCAGCAGCACCTCGAGCCCACTGTCGGGTTACCCAAACTATTGCAGTGTGTTGTGTATGATTCACACGTTCCTTAAATTTGGTAGAACCCATTAATCCGTTTCTTTCAGGCAATGTATGTTAACTGCCTTGCCCAAGGACACAACCGAGTAGCTAGCGACCAGTTTCGAATCTGCAACCCTTTTGCGGAAATGTGTCGCAAAAACCCACCTAGCTACTAAATCGGAACAATCGCTGAAGGAGTTATATTTCAGAAATCGGATTCAATGACAATATACTTTTTCTGCTTTTCTTTGTCAAAAAATTGTAGAAATTTTAACAAACTTGGTAAAATCCTTTATAATGTAAATGCTTTTCAAAAAATGTATTCTTTATCCTTAGTTATGTTTGGCTACTACTATTGTTTGGGTAATAAAGCTATTTTTTTAAAATAAAAAGTAATTTACTTTGTGTTTTAAATGATTTTCATAAACCTAATAGAAGACACACAATGTAGCACACAGTAATCTAATCAAGTATACAGGAACAACAATTACTAGAAATCATGAGTTGTGTGTAAAAAGCAAACATAGGCAGCTGATACCTCAACTAGCAAGTGTTTGAAGAGTGGATTGGTCGGTTTAATATTCAATATAAGATGATAAGACTGATTGGTAATACGCTAATACCTAACACTCCACTAGTATTTAATATAAAAGTTAATACCTGTAAACAATAAATTGAGTATTGACATCAAGACCAAATCCTACTTTGTCAATAAGAATGATGGTAAGAATTGCATTGAGTAGTACGGCTGTAAAAGTATTCACTCCAAATACTAACGCAAATCGTTGAGTGTTAAGTCCAACTGCCAGTTGAAACCTAAAAAAAATATTTTAATTAAAAACTGTTTCAGATGTGAATAATTTACTTTTAACTTACTGGGTAATCGTAATAACGAAGTTGTAGAGTACAATGAAGGCTACATATGCCACATAGCATATCCAGATATCGGTAGTCCAATACATTAGCATGAGCAAACCACATTTGCACAAAGAGCAAAGTCCAAGTGCAAGCTCACCCCATATTGACCAGTTCAGTTTCACAAATCCAACACAAAATGCACCAAGAGCACCTACCATAGTAAATTCATCTTATATTTGTACACTATGTTAATAAATGTTAGCTTTTGTTTATATAAATAATCACATAACACACCAAGTACAGTTGCAGTTGCTTCAACAGCACCATTGTAAACCTCCCCTTCTGCACTTGAGTGGATTGTTTCCCACAAATTTTGTGCGTAGTTCACTACAAGCAACCAACCACAAGTAGACAAGGCCCACCACATGGACCAACGCAGTAACACAGGATTCATGTAACAATTTTTCATATCTTTCCACAGTTTCAGCATCACAAGTTTCCCACTAATTTTTCGGTGAACCTAAAATAAATTATCATTTAAAAAAGGATATAATTTTAATATTGTACTCTAATTATAAAACAATACAAAAAACCTAAACAAGGATATAAACTAAGAATTGAGTACAATTATTTACCGTTGTATCTGCTTCATTGGGAGTTGAAAACGAAGTGCCTTGAGGATTTTCCAAGCTTTTTGGTGGTTCCTGTCCACTTTCTTCCTGAGCACGATTATCAGGGTCAAGGTGAGTGCTCTCAATTGATCCACTAACATCCTCATCATTAGAGAAAAAGAAAAGAGTCCTCTTTGGCATTGGTAAAAAGCACGATATGATAAATGCCACTGACACATTCACAAGAGACATAATGTTTAAATCAAAATATGTTACACCAGCAAAAAGAACAAGAAGCTGTCCAATAAGCGAACCAAGAAAGAGTCCAATAAGTGTGGTTGATCGGACATACGATGTGACCCTTTGATAATTGTGTTTTTCAACAATGCTGTAGAAATATTACGTGTATAAAATACATCAACATATTTATTTATATTTGCACACAAGGACAATAAATAGTATATTTTCAGCAATCATAAAAGTTTAAGCAACAAAATCAATAAACATATTGCATTATTGTAAATTGTGGATATTTTTTGTTTATTTAAAAAAAATTATACCAGTATTGGTAAAAAATAACAGAAAATGGATAAAGGGTATATTAAAAAAAAAACAATTAAAATTATACATTTATTCTATTGTTGCATGTATACAAATTTATAAAGACAGTTTTTTTTTATATTTTTCTGGCTTACATGAAAAAAAGCATCAGGATAGCAAAAAGTATAGTCCATAAATCATATTAATGTAAGGATAGACAATAACTACATCTAGAGCTTATTATAGTCACGTACAGGCACCATCGGAGATGAAAAAAGACCGTTGCATTGCTGCATGGAGACTTATGATCTAATATGGACAATCACAACCAAAAATCCTGAATTGCAATTTTATAAAAATCTTTGCTAGTGGTAATTAAAGTTGCATGTAATAAAGCAATTAAGCAAATTTTTTTCGATGATTTGAATAAAAATAAGGTTGGTAAGCACTAACTTATTTGTGGTATTCATGAATTGGTAATCTATTGGGTACTGAACTGAGTCGATGTACTAACATGTTTCAACAACAGGACAAAATCACACATTTAAAAATTTTATGTGGTTATTGAACTGAAACATGCTGAACATTGACATATACGGGTAAAAATTAAAATATACAATCACTACTCTACTACTAAAGATTTTCGGTTTATGAATAAATGAAAAATAAACCTGTATATGTAGGAGTAGTAGCCGATCTCTCCTGCAGTTGCCACGGCATAGCTTACCTGCATCACTTGCATAAGAGTAACTCCCTGACCAAACAACAACAAAAGCCAGCATCCAATATACCTGGAAATCAGATTTTAAACAAAAACACTCTCTTGCAAGTTCCGTATTTTGCATTGTTATGGTTTAAATATTGATATTTACCCAAGACCTTGCATTAAAATTACAGGCTTGTATTTCACATAGTCTGTCAGTAGAAAGACAGGTAGCAGGAATGAAACATATGCATATATCCACACAGGATAAATCTCATTTACCACTTCAGATTCTGTTAGATTTTTTTGGGGACCCTGCAATTTAAATATTTAAAAAAAAATTAAAATTTGGTTAACAAATGACTATGGGAACCATTATGCAACACAATATAATAGCTCCAATTTAGTGTAAATACCATGACAATTGGATAATGGGCAGAATTTACCTGATAAAAAATATTTATACTGCAAATACCAGTGTTTTAGATTATGCTAAGAAACATCTTCCAATTTTAATGAGGGCTTTAATATTAACATGTAACTACCATAACATAGTGTTGTGCATAAATTAATGGTTATACATGGTTAACCGATTCATAGCTAAGGATTAGGCCTACAGAAATTAAGAAACGATTCATCTCTATTTGTGTAAACAAACAAACAAAAAACAATTTGAAATTAATAAAAGCCTTATATTTACTGACCATTAAATAGGGAGTAAGAAATGGCTCTGATGGTTTCATGTAGCTAAATATACCATAGGTACAAAGTAGTATGGTTGGTTTCCACCATGATCTATCTGTTGACTCCATAACGGTAATTACAACCTGTACGTTAGTTTTATAGCAACCTAGTTAAAATAATCAATTAGTACATACTACATATACAGGTATATCAATGGTCCAATCCAGTATTTTCTTTCTATGTGTAAGAATACTATAATTTTGGTGGCAATGTCGAATCACAATGTCAAACAGCTGTTGCTGAACAATAAAATGTCAAGGGAATTTCTTTTGGGGAATCCCCGTAAAGATGACTAAATTTTGACTTTTTTGCGGACACTGCCTTAACATTATTATATTTTTAAGCTGTTGTGCTGCCGAATAGTTAACGTCACCGATTTATATACTGCTTAATATATATATAAAAAACGGTCATGACGAGTCTATCATGGTAGTAAAACTCGACCTAGTAACAAAAACTATTTTATTTTTGACTAGGGGAGCCAAAATTCTTATTTTTCACGATACCGCAATGGCCGTTATTTCTGGCACACAATACTCCTATATCTAAGCTCCAGTATGTACACCCTTAAATTAACTATTTTATTTGTAGGAGTCAACAGTATAATATAAAGAGATGTAGGGAAAAAGGCTATCGTTTATGATTGTAGCTGACGAAAGTGTTATGAAATGCTGACGAAATCATAACGGCATGATGACGTCAATCAACATCCATAGACTTAAATTTATATAAGATATCTATGGCAAAAATAACATATTAGTAACTTACTATTTAACCTTTTCAGCACAAGTCTCCAGATGTTAACATTAAATCATATAGTTGGTTGTTTGGGCAATGTGACGTACAATAAGATATACTCCTTTTACATTTGTAATGTAATTTCAGGTAGTCAATATATTTTTTTTTCTTATTTCAAGTAAATTGAGCAACAAACCGTGACTCTTCTCCCAATTACTTCTTTATGTTGTACAGTAGGCCTATTGTGTTTGCCAAATGCACAGTCCGCAATTTACGATGTTGGATTATTAATCACTCCCACAGCAAGTTTCCTTTCCCCCGTGTAATCGGAAACGCAGCAAACGCTGTATTTTATATTTACGGTTTGGCAAACCAAATAGGTTCGAATAAGATACTGCAGATGCCTAGAAATGTAGGCGAAATAAATATGTCATAAAAAGGATCGACTTGGTTTGTTTTTCCGTTT
Organism: Ciona savignyi; assembly: GCA_000149265.1. NCBI lineage: Eukaryota > Metazoa > Chordata > Ascidiacea > Phlebobranchia > Cionidae > Ciona > Ciona savignyi. The sequence goes on along the minus strand of CH003011.1, from coordinate 140,391 downwards.
TACAGTTTACTAACTGCCATCGATAAGAAACGATAGTATACCAAATATTTAACAACTAAAGAAGACATTTTACGTAATACTTACTTCCTGTAAAGAAATAATTTATTAGACTTTTGTCAATATTAATAAAGAATATTTTATTTATATAAAAGTATGCTATTGCAACCAACATTAGGATTGGAGATGATGCAAAAATCATGCACTTTCGCTGTATCGTTATACTTACTATTCATTAATGTGTCTGCATGTCAAGCGTCTACTGATTACTTAAAAGTCACAATAAAAGTCGCTATTCGAGTTATTATCGATTTATTGCTGATAACTGCGATGTAAAACTGATTGAGAATAAAAATATAAACTTCTTCATTTTTACATCAGACGTTTCATTAAAATCAGATTTAACATATTTAGGGTCGGTTAATGGACAAATAAATAATATCTTTATATTTATATCTCCATTTAAATAAATACAGGAAAGAAAACATAGTGAATATACGGCCGTGCTGTGGTGTAAAAGAGCCATGTTGGTATTTATGCCTCAATATGTACTGAGTGTAATGCTGCAAAATATACGCTGAAAATATAACATAATTATACAAACTTTCTACTATCATAAGATACAAGTCATGCACATTATGTGATTAACGAACAAAGCAATGGTATGCTGGCTATATACATGTAAACATAAAGACCCAAACAATTTACAACCCTATATAATATTCACTGTACAATGCATTTGTTAATTTCACGTTTGGCCCTTGCACGTAACTTTCTCAATTCAATGTCATCCCCGTCTACTACCAATCCAACTTCACAAAAGTCATGGCAATTTTGGTAGTCATGGCGACTAAATGCCTCTACCGCTTGTCGGTAGAAAATGGAGCTCAGAGCCGTCCGACCCGGCTGAACATGGATAAGCGATATCGCTTGATTCCTGGTAAAATGATATTATATTCATCATATTGTGCGCTCATTTTAGACCGTTACATTTTAAAATATAAACAAAAATATGTCAATCGTCTTGTGATCTAGCCAAATAACACTAAACTTAAAAATAATTTACTTTTCCAGTTCGATAGATTTCATGAAATCCTGGCACGCTTCAAATTCTTTCCCCCCTGTTAGGTAGATATTTCCTCTCATACAGTAGTCGTTTACTTGTGGATGGGTTGCAGTTTCTTTTATAACGTCTGATATATCAGCTATAGCTTTGCTGGTGTAAATAAACAAATAATTAGGTTATTATATTATTTATAAATCTGGTAAACTGGTAATTAAAATACCCATTTTCACCCATCTTTGAAAGGCACCGACAACGTAAGCGCAATTTGTTGATTTTAGAAGATGCGTCAGCCAGAATACTCAGGTTGAAATAATCACGTGCTTCACTATGTTTGCCGTCCGATGTCAACGATTCTGCTTGTGTCAGTGCTTCCTGTCAAATTATCAAAGTTTTAAAACACACATAAATGTAGTAAGTATATACGGGGCCTGTCTGTGAGTGAAAACTTACACAACCAATTAAATTATAAATACAGCAGCAATATATTATATATATCTTTATACTCCCTATATAAATATATTGTTTATTTAAAAATCTCCGCTAAAAGTGATCGTTTTTGGTATAACCTTAATATTAGATTTAATAATTTAAAGATGTCAGTACTTAAGGTATGATCGCAACTTTGATATTTATCAGCAGTAATGACGGTCCTCTTTTATTCCCTGGAAATATTCTTTTCCCACATTGTCTTGACAGTAGCCTACCTCTGCTAGTTTTCGTCGTCGATTAGCGTCGATTGCTCTAAGGACATACGTCAATCCATTTTTGTCAACGATAGTCAAGGAGCCCAGTAGGGCTGAGGCTGTTCGGAAGCGATTCATTTTGACGTTTATCAGACCAGCGCGAGCAACGGCGGTGACATCATTGGGTGTCAGCTCCATGACGATTTGCAAATGTCGTAAAGCTTCATCAAACTCGCCTGTTAAAATATTTAAGTTAAAACGATTCTAACAGCCAAATTTATATTTTATCTTCTTTATTGTTATTTTATTGTTTAAACCTGACCTTTGACTATTAAAATGTCAGCATACATCCCATGCCATGCTGAGTTCGAATTATCGACAGTGATTAGTAATTTTCCAAGCGCCATCGATTTCTGCAAAATTTCTGCCTTTTCCATTCCACTGATGATGTCATCATATGTTGATATTGATGTAGTGGTTGCGGTGGAACCACGGCTAGTGTGGCGTGACACTGGATTGGCATCTGATATTGAGAAAGTAAAACTGCAGGTCGGAAGATTTTGTAAACGCAAAAGTGACGGGACAAGTTACCTTGCTCTTTATCCGAAACGTAAGTGTTTTCCAAAGCAATCAGTGCCTCTTTTAAATCTCTTTTGCTTGCAGCAGACCTTCGAATTGGCGCTTAGATAAATTTAACCTTAAAATGATGGCAACAAAATAATAAATTTACTTGTGAAGTCGCTTGTTTGAGTTAGACGTCTCACTTAAAGGTTGGTCCTCTGTCGTCAATTCATCGTGCAAATTGGTAGTTGCGTTTGTTGGCGTGACATCGTCTATGTTTCGGTCAGCAGGGGGAGCCAAAGTGTCAATTTCATCGTTTGGAAGAGGGTCTGGTAAATGAATGGACGATAGCGACGATGTTTGTGACACATCTTCTCCCGGTTTCATCAGCGTTTCATCTAGCATGCTAGGTAAGGAGAGATCATTCAGATTTTTTGGCACCGATTAAAAATGTGTGATATTGACACATTACCTCACGGTAGAGGCAGATCCTCCAGTGTTCAGCCTATCTGTCGAGCCAGATTTGTAACCATAATTTAGCAGCATTACGATCACTCGGTGATCTGGTTGATAAAGTTTAACTTAAAAAATATTATTGAACATATTGTATACAGACAGACGAACCTATCCAAAATAACAGAAGCTTCTTTGCTTCATCAGGAAGGGCATGTATGTGATCGGTCACTGTATAAATGTCCATTTCACATGCTAATGTGACGTCGTTTACGCAGTCGTATTCTTCCCCAAGTGCCAACCGCATAAACGCTCTACCGCAAAGTCCCTCGACGCACAAAGGATTCACCTTCATATTTCACAACAACTACATGTTTCGGTTAAAGGAATATAAATGAGCAGTTACCTCAATTGCTGCGGAAAAATCAAGTAAAGCTAATCTCTGATCACCTAAATGTGCCATACATTCAGCCCTTGCAAGATAAGAACGGTAAACGCCGGTTCCACCGTTTAAACCTAATAAACAAAACACATTGTAACTATAATTGCTTTAATTTAAAAAAATTCTAAGAAAAACACGTAGTCTATTGCAAAATTGCTGCGAATTTTGCAAACATCATTATCAACGCATATGGCTCTATATTAGAGCGTAATTAATTAAAATGCAGAAATTGTATTTAGTGGTTTTACCGAACAACACATTTAAATAATTATTCTTTTTTTTCATCAATTGAATTGTGCGTTATTTATACAGAAATGGATTTTACGGATTAGTCGGATTGGAGAAAACAAACCAAACCAAACATGAAGTTCACCGCACACAGTGCCCTTGAGCTTACTTCTGCGCTTTATCTTTTGCCAGTGGAATATTTTCCTCGGCTCAATATGGAATTTCGCTCGCGGTTTAGCTAGTGAACAGTACGAAATAGCAGAAGCTAACGACCAAGCCGAGTTGGACATTTTGTCAGATTTTCGATGAATTCCAACCAGACACTTGGCTTCGGTCAGCAAAAGCCAAAGCGGAGCCGTGTTCTCTGGCGGAAGGAAAGGACAGTGGAGATGGAAAAACACTACATATCAAGGTGGTTGGTACAACAACAAATATGGGCTATCGAGGGTGCCGGGAAGTGTCATGCAATGTTACTTTAGAAAGAGGATTGAAACAAAGAAGAGAAGTTCCATTCGTAAAAACTGAATTTTGTTAAATTTCATGCACAATTCAACCGCTAACCTTCAAGCACGAGATCTGTTCCACGGCAGCAAAGTATCGCCAATGTAAAGCATTCAACTGATTTTCTTACAGTTGCCGGATCTCTTTCCTTTTGTAATCGATCAATTCCGTATTGATGGCATTCATCCGCCAGACTTGCCCGTTCACTGATCGGAATGTCTCTAAGCAGAGAAGACACCACACGCTCTCCTTTTGCTGATAGCACCTGTGGGGAAGGAATTTCACTGTTTAAAAAAGGAAATAAATTGTTGGAACCGTTATTATTGGACATGAATTTCGTTACAAAATAATAAAGAAAAATTACTGCTGGATTGTTGCAGATAAGGATTAATCAAAAATTTCGATAAAATAAAAATACCTCTATAAGTGCCGACATCCCTTCATCTATACGCTTGGTGAAGATCTTCATTATTCCAAGATGTAGTTTAACTACATGAACATCCACTGCCTTTAAGTATAAGCCAAGATAAGGCCAAGATAGTTTAGACAAAAAGGACGTTTACAAATACAAACCTACACTAAGTTAGACGCAGGTAAAGCCATTAAAATATGCAAAATGTGACCTAACTTTCATTTTATACATATATATATACTGCCAAAACGCGGGAATCGCTGCGAAAAATATAGTATAAGCCATATGCAGTTCATGTGCATGGCATACATGTAAGCTGCATGCAACCAATACCAAGTATTTCAAGTGATTCAAGTTAAGTAGTGGGTCATGGGATTCTCACCTGGGGGTGTTCTTGAAGCATTTTCTTTAACTTTGTTTCGGCATCGTTGGTGCAGCCCGCATGAAACATAGCGTGGGCCATCAAAATATGAGCGGATTGGTCAGCTGGATTCAATTTAGTCAGAAGTTGAGACAAACTTAGTGCGACTGCAAGTGAAGTGTCCTCATTGCAAGAAATTATTTCCTCCACAGAAATGTCACCAGTCCGCTGAGCTTAAAAACAAATAAAGAATTTCCGTTCTGTATTTTAATGGATTTTAAATAGCACATGTTGGGTCGCGTGGAACCAAAATTAGCCTAATTGACTTTGATTGGACAAATTGATTTGGCAAGAAATGTAATCTAGCTATTTTTTTATTTGATAATTTACCCTTTTTTTGAGGAAGGGGCGCATCCTGCAGTAAAGCTTTAGCATGGTCAAACAAAGTTTGCCGTGTTCTTGTTCTCAGCACCAGAGGTTCCTTATTTAACTGAATCACCACCGTCTTCTGATTAATTCTATAAGCAGCCTAGTACGGATGTTAAATCAATACGCATATGATATTATATGAAAAGAATATTATTTGAATAAATTTTGGTCATTAAAGTTTATATAACATTTACCATTAAATCTTGCACCAGTAAACATACGTTTCCATCTTCCATGTGCATAACCGCACGTTCACAAAGTAAAGTGACGTCACGGGGATTGTTGCTTAATAATAAGTCGTAATCTTTCTGTGCTTTCTCCTGGTAAAGCACCACATTTTGTTTGTTTAAACCTAGTGTTGTTGTATTTTTGTACAATACTACAGAGAATATCTTACCATTTAAGTATTCTCAATTATATCCTGCGGAGTAGAACTAGCAATTGACGTACCACTTTCAACAGTAGAAAAATAATATTTAAAAAAAATATCACCGATAAGTTTATATATTACAGACTGTTATTAGAAATTTTAGACAGCATGGGAGTATATACCTTGTTTCCAAGTTCCCGGTAGCATAACGCCCTCGCTGTAAGAATGGCAGTGTCTTGTGCAAAGTGAGGATCTTCAAGAAGCTTGTCATATATTTTAACAGCGAGTTTATTTTTACCCAGCTTAGAGTAACAAGAAGCTAGCTTGAACTGGGCGTCTTTGCTGCTAGGCTGTAAAACAAGCATTGCTCTGTATAGATCAGATGAGTTGCGAATGCTGTCCATTTTGGTTATAGTTTTGAATCGATCTTCGGCTGTAATTTTGGACGCACTTTTATCCAGCAACATGTACAACTCGACAATGTCGTTGGTTTTGTTCCCAAAAATTGTTTTTACTATTTGTAACGTTTTTTCATTTTCCTTATAAATAAGATATATTTCGTTAACCAGTACCGCATTACCACCGTTGACTTCTTTTTGAGATAACGCAATGTCAGTTACAGCATTCAGGCCTGCCGTTATATCAGTTATAGCTGGATCAATAAGTTGTTTTGTGATGTAACATTCACTACGCCGAAGTAGCGCCTCCGTGAGCTTCGTTGCATCTGGTTTTAAATCCAAATGTAAAACTTCAATCGTTTCCGTCAACATAGCGATGGCACGATCAATCTTGTGCATTGCTTTTAGCCTCTCGGCGAATGTCATTTGCAGGCGGAAGTCATTTGGATCAAATGTGAGTAAAAATCTGTTTATTATGTTTTGATCAGTTTCGTATATATCGTATCCATAAATAGTTGCTACACATGATATAAATATATATATTTTATTTGAGAGAAACAAGTTTACTACATGTCCGCTAAAATAGAATAGAACTAAAAATGTTTAAATTGCTTACATTCTTACATCATAATCAAACTGCTTTATCTATATTTAAGAATAAAGAATTTGTAATCTAATCGTTAAGAGCGGGGGTAAATATTTGGTATCACGTATCGTGTATATACTGGACTGCCCACAGTGCCACCACGCTTATATAATGTTGAACCGTGTGCCATTGGATCACTGCGCACATTGACACATACCAAATTTATGTTAGATGGCTTACCGACAACAGTCCACAGTAAGTGCCAACCAT
>CH003011.1:81443-106084 GCA_000149265.1 Ciona savignyi | reverse complement strand
ACTTAATAAACAAAAATCACAGTGTTTCTTCTTATAGATTAGTACAACATAGACTTATATATTCCTTCTATTTACCTATACCTTGTTCATATTTTAAAGTGACCAGTAGCAGAAAAATAGCCCAACTTTAAACATTCGGGTTATTTCATACGTGTACAGATTAGATAATACTTGCGCGACTTATATTTAAACATTTTTCCGATACAAATGCGGCCTTTTAGCAACTTCCAATGTATTCTATTATTAAGCGATTATTAAGCTCATTAGTTTTGTGAAACACGTGAATCTGGTTTATTTCTTGTCACGTTTCCCGCTTACTCAACAAGTTATCGGCTGGGTTATACCTAATTAAGGTCGGCGAAACTTACCGACCAAACGTTAGCTGCAAGTAAATCACGGTTCACGTTATAAAACTTCGTTGAAACATGCGTATGTAATTACCGCCGGAAGTATACCAAAATTGGATAATTATATTTAAAACAAACCTATATAACTGGCTTTCAATGAGAGTTGTTTCATTATTCTTAACATCTTTAAGTGTGTGAATTACACTTCTCCGAAGCATTTATTTAGACAAATAATAGTTCATTAACTTTGTTTAATAAATCGTATATTATTTGGCACGTATTTATATGCATAGCACGCTTCGAAAATGGCAAGGTCTTCAGAGATAATAGCAGTTTTTATGTCATCGTTAACATTAGTACTCTGCGGGTTATCTGTATTTACAAGTGATTGGTTTGTGTACATGAAAGATGGAATTTATAATCAGCGAGGATTATTTCTCTCCTGTTTAAATGGTGTTTGTAACTTAGATATAGGTAAGTGTTGGCCTAAGGCTTATATAAACCTAATGATGCACTTTCCTAACCAAGTTCTATACCTTTTAGAAACGCAGACGGTTGTTGCAAAAATTACGCTGGGAATCCTATCTATTTCATTCCTCTCCATGGTTACCGGACTTACATTTCTGCTCATTGGCATTGTTCAAGAAAATCGACTAAACATTAAAATTGGTTCTGCCATTTTCATTACGACAGGTTAGTTTATTTAATCAGAGAGTTTTACATCCAATTTTAATTCACCGTATAAATTATTAGGTATAGATGGCTGTAGATTCTCACAAATTAATTTTCGGTTATTTTTTTGATAGTAACATATCTATTAAACATTTATTACTACTAAAGTAGTTAACTTAATATATTATCACTAAATTAGAATATCTACACATGTTATTAGTTCTTTACATTATTTTTTACATATTAAGTAGCCTATAAATTATAATTGTGTCTGTCATGTAAACATTATAATATATTACTGTTTCGCTTAGATTCAATATTATTACTTATAAAGTCGAACTAATTACAGCGTATTATCCCAGGCATCTTTACGTTGGGCGGTGTAATGGTGTACACAGGACAAACCTTACTTTCGAAAACTTCACCTCCACCATTTGGTTATAGCTATGCTTTAGGTTGGACAGGTGGTATCGGGGGTATTGCTTCTGGTACCGTTGGTTTGTTGGCAAGCAAAAAAACATACGATATTATATAAATTTCCAAAATGTTTTCGCCTTTCGGTGTTGCTCGTGTTTTTTTATTTAAACTATATTGTAATGACTTCTGCTGTTATTTCATACTTTGTATGTTTGTTTTGCTACTTTTGTGTAATGTAATTATTCAAATAAATTATATTTAAATTATTTAATTTTAAAAATGTTTTTGAGTTGGCCTACACATAGGATAATATATTAATGTTTATCCGTTAAACGTTAGTTTAGGGTGATTTTGATGTATAGGCTAAACTATTTTTTTTAATTTAAACAATTGTTTAGGAGCATATAGGACTACATGTGTCCAAAGTCGATTTCAACCAAAAGCCACTACGCAATATGATTTTCTCATTGTAGGGAATTGGAATTCTTTTAGCATTCCGAATCTTGCGACACTTAGTGGAATATGCACATTTTTTTTGCAGATGACGAAGTTTAGTAAACGGTCATTTGTGTATTGAATCAATATTCATAAATAATTATAAAAATATACACTACATACATGATTTTACAATGGAAAAATACGTTCGGCGTGTAAACTATATCATCAGCTACACTTAAAAAAAGATGACACTTTGGCTAGATAAACGTAAATGTAATATTAACTTTACTAAATTGCGTTGGTGTGATTCCTGGGTACTTGTTTGGTTAGTTTGAACATCTGTTTCTTACATTGGTTCGTGAGACACAAATACATGCTGTGTGTAAAGTAACATCAAACCGCAAGCCACTACGCATTAGGATTTTCGCTGTGTATGGAATTGGAATGCTTTTAGCATTTCGAATCTTGCGACACTTAGCGGGATCTACGCATTTTCCTTCGCAGATGACGGAGCTCAGCAAACTTTCTTCCACATTCCGACAAGTGAATTGCACGTTGGTCCATCTTGCGATTCCTTTTTTATTTCTCGTTGTCACCTCAACCGTGCATTCATTCTCCCTTAAGAATCTACAAGTAAACCAACACAATATTTTTTTAATTTATGAAGCCAATTATGCTAGCACATTATGTGGTTCAAGACATGTATTTTCGGAAAAAAATTGAACTTATAAAAATGTTTATGTTTAATCGTTCTTACTAACCAAAGATAGGCTATTGATTATAAACGAACAGGTAATAACAAGGATTCACTTTAGCTATATGTATAATTTTTTATTAAAAAATCTTTTGAGCGACAAACTTACTCTTTGGTGTGCTGGTCAAGTTGACGAACTGCTCTCTTGTACAGACGAATATCTTTCGCGTTTGCGGTGCAACAACAAACCAGCAAAAAAATTGACAAAACCTGTGAGAGTTTTAATATGTTAGGACCTAGATTATAACATTGGATTACATTATAGAAATAGCCAATTTAGTTTTGGTTCAGCATATCAGTTAAAAATTCGTATCCAACTTATTATCTTACCTTCGTGCAGTGCATTGTACTTTCACGCTGTAAAGTCGGAGTTTAATTTTCGCGTACAAGTCTGATTCAAATCCAATTCATGAAATGCTTGATTTTCTTTGTATTCCATTATTTATACACAAATTCGAAAAAAACCAATGCCCTGTCCCCGGTAACTATATTCAGGAGTTTCCCTATCTCTATTCAGCAGGGCCATACTGGCTGTATCACATTTTCCTTTGCCGATAGAACAATTCGCAATATTGGTACGCACGTCATACCACATGCATTTGGTAATATTTGCTCATTTTATTTACATAACAGTTGGTTCCACTTTGTATTGTGTTAAACGTCAACCACCAGGTGCTACAACAACCTAAAAATAAAACATAACAATGGTACAGAAACCCCTGTTACTAAACGGAAGTTTTTCGTTTCTCAATAGTTATTATATTGTTCATACTCTTATACCATTTGATTTTCATTGTTAACAATGGCCATTCATAACACTATATCCATTCACTGTCAACAAGATAGAAGTTTCGCAGCTACTTTATTTAAAAAAAACTTTACCGTGTTTCTTTTTATAGAATATTACAACATAGACTTATATATTCCTTCTATTTACCAACCTTGTTCATATTTCAACGTGATTAACAGCAGAAAAAAGCCCAACTTTAAACATTCGGGAAATTACATGCGTGTACAGTTTAGATCAGTGGTTCTCGATCATTTTGACCTCGTGGCGCACCCGAGACCAATTAAGAAACTAACGGGCGAACACGAAGTTAAAACAATATACTAATTACTCAAACAATTTAGGAAAAATATGGAAAATTAAACATTGATTTTAAATTATTTCATCACCGAATTTTCCACATAACGAAATTACTGTTTCTTGAGCGCTCTTGCTTTTCGAAAGTTAATGTAGAAGTAACGTTACAATGGAAAAGAACGAACAAGACACTAACAATTTAGTAGTTTATGATCTATGCACGATCTGTCGTAAATTTACGAAATGCAAGTGTGTGCCGCGGCGCACCATTTGAGAAGCAGTAGTTTAGATAATACTTACGCGACTTATATATAAACATTTTTCCAATACAAATGCGGGTTTTAAGCAACGCGCAATGCATTCTATTATTAAGCTCATTTGCTTTGTTAAACACGCGAATCTGATTTTTTCATCTCACGTTTCCCGCTTACTCAACAAGTTAACGGCAGGGTTATACCTAATTAAGGGCGGCGAAACTTACCGACCAAACGTGAGCTGCAAGTAAATCACTGTTCACGTTATAAAACTTCGTTGAAACATGCGTATGCAATTACCGCCGGAAGTATACCAAAATTGGATAATAAGAAGAGTTCCATTTAAGCAAAGAATAGATACATTAACGTTGTCTTATAAACTATATAACTTGGCACGTGATTATATACTCAACTTGCAGCAAAATGGCAAGATCTTTAGAGATAGAACTATGTAACTCAAACCCCTGTCATATAAGGTCTTAGAGTTTTTCACAATTTAAAATTGAAGCTTGGATCTGCAATCTAAACAAACACACTTCAAATGTTTAGTTAAAAATTCGAGCTGGTGCTCCTTTTTACATGAGGTACATCTAGAACTTTTTACCAATAAAACAGCCAGGACATGCATAATCAACAACTTTATTTTACGAAGCACCGCTCCACTATTACAAAACGTCACAGCTAAACGAAAATACAGACGCGCAGCTTAGCACATTCTGCTTTCATCCAAAAGAAACATCGAATTACCACCATTGTAACTCAGCAAACCACCAGTTTAAATACCATGACTAAGAAAGGGCTACATGTATTTTCCAGTTTCGCATAAAGGTCTTTTAATTGATTATACGCAATCCTTTCACAAACCAATTCTTTTCGAAAACGGTCTCTTCGGCAGGTTAAAAAATGAGAAATGGTCGTTTGGACGTATGGTGGCGCCAACGATTCATTTACAGAGTTATTTCAGTACGGTCGTGTGACCGAATGTCTAAAGCAAGCTATACATATACAGATTCAAATAAAAAGGGTCCTGGTGACGAGCCCATCATGGGTTAGAAAGCTAGCCCGAAAATAAACTAAATAATCAGCTTATCATTGGTTCAAGACTTAGTGTTGTGGCTTAAATTAAGGTTTATGGCCAACATTTTACACAACGTAGATATCATTTTGAATTACAAATTTTAGTAGATCCGCTCCTAAACTGTGTATTATTTTGTGGGCTCAGTTCTGGTTATACGTAGCCAAACTAAAACAAATAAGGCTACAATTTATATTTTTTATTAATAAATTACATTAAATCCAAAACTGTAAAAAGTTGTGTCAAAATGAATATTATGTAAATAGGTTTTATCCATTGAGCTGAGACTCTGACATAGATATACAAATAAGGTCAAATTTTCATAGAAATTTGATAATTTTCTTACGACTATGGGCAACAATAAATAAAGGTTTTCAAGTATCGCAAACTTGGGTTATTAATAATGCAATACGTTGTCACATAAATATAGGGTGTTATTAAGTTCCTTATCTCAAGTATATCCTTCAACGATTGGAAAGGTGATTTTAATCAATTAAATCAACATTACGATACCTCTTCGGATTTTTAGACAAACAAATTATCGATTGAAATTGTATATCGGTGGGCATGCGTGATCCTTACATAAAAAATAATACAAAGGAGACTAAATATTAGTGTCGTTATAGGAACGTTTTTTGTATTCACAACAATGGCTAGTCGAAGAAGTAGTATTACTGAAAATATTACGATCGAATATTACTATAAATAACTCCTTTGTTCGTCTTCGTAAACGTTGTTGTTTCTTCCGTTTAATTCAACATCGTTGAACGCCCGCTGTTATAAAACATATAACTTATTTGACCGAATATAATCATGTTACAGTAACTTTATAAATCATATTGCAGTGACACTTACATTATAGGTGATCTTTCTTCCCGAGGGATTCTGCGATAACAAAGTAATGATTTTTAAATTATTTCCAAGTCGCATATTTTACCAGTTACTAAACTATTACTGGATTTATTTAATTTTAAGTGTTCGTGCTTAAGGCGAACTAACTAAGTCATTTAGTGTTATGCATTTACTAGTTTACTGTATTTACAAGTTGCATTTACAACTCTTGTTTACTTACCAACCACGGATCGTTTTTCGTATAATCGTCTTTGGAAAGTTTCCTTCTTCTCCAAAAGCAATAACCACCAAACAGAATTATAATTCCTCCAATGCACGATGCAAATATGACAAAAACCAGCAACCATGCTGAAAATATAGTTTTTTTAAATTTCATGCTCAAATATTATATATATAATTTGTTTGGAACCAGAATAAATGTTGTGTATAGTGTGATACACCATGATTCATTGCGTACAATATGTCCATAATAAATTGTACATAATATTCTCACCGTCGAAGCAATTCTGACCAGAAAACCCGAAGTTACAGGAGCAGTACGGGACTAACGTCAACTGATTGATTTTGCACTCACCATTAGGACCATTACAGTCACTGTTGCCAGTGCATATTTTGACTGTAATATAAGAGGTACTTTTAAAAGGGTAAACGTTAAACGTTGGCAAAGCGAAAGATGTTAGTAGGATTATTTAATTTGAATGTAGCCGCCAAATATTTTAAAATATTGATGATTGACTAAGCTCCGTAAACCGTTTCTGATATATGCACACGTGATCGTTACCTAGTTTATAGCCTGCGCCTTAACATTACTGAAGGGTGATAATAGAGTAAGCGGTTAAACATTTATAAAATCCGTCGTGCACTGTATTAATAAATTCGCTCGTAATCGTTAACACTAAATATCTTCACTATCCCAATAAACACGTGTTCTAACGACTGTCGTTTTGCCGTTTTTTTCCCGTTTTCCAATCTTTTTTTTAATAATCCTGATTTATGTTTTCATCGTGGAAACAAAAAATAAACTAAACTAACACACAACAGACTATTAAGCCTATTTACTAAAATAGCCGAATTTACCTGAACAGAATCGATCATTCCCTTCAGTAGCGTAGAATCCTTGTGTGCAACTACAACTGAGCGAGCCGTTACTCGACATGCAGGTTGTACTTGCAGTATCACAATAACCGAGACTGGCTTCGCAAACCAAATTGCCAACATCTATTTTAAATAAGGAAAATTATGTTAAAGAAAACTTAAGTTTAAAATTAAAATGATTTCACACACTTCCTGCTGACTGCACCGATTTCTTCGGTGACAATGTAAGTTCGAGAACTTGGCATGCAGAGTCGGTTGTAACGTTGCACTGTAAAATGCATTATTAAGTGCTGTTCTGGAATATCAATACCGCATGTTCGCTTCTGCTTACATTCTGTGTTTCTAGGTAATTAGAAAATGTCCATGAGATGTAACTCTCATTAACGTTTGATTGAGCGGTGTAGATCAACACATAGTTCCATTGATTGCTGTTCTCTGTGTCTGCTGTTGCGGTAACTCTAACGAAGCCCGTCGAGTTATTATACGCTTGTGTGAGCTGTATGATTTATATGGGATGTTATGTTATCTATATAAGACTCTACAGTTACATTACCAATCTTACCATATCTTCAACTGATTGCTGGTTAATCGCACGCTTTCTTCTAGTCCCAATCTGCTGTAGAAACAATTGTCCCCCAAATTGAAGGCCTATGGCACAAAAAAATCGGTTGGGAACTTTTAACTTAATGGATTACCATGGTAATACCTGACATGCATACACCGTTTGTTTCATACTGCGGCGGTACGCAATTACATTGGTAACCGTCCGATGTATCACGACACCAGCTACCAGGCTTAACATCGCACACATCAGGAAGCTGAATGCACTCGTTTACACCTTAGAAATGAAGTATTAGTGATATATATATACCCCAAATTAGAAATTTTCCAACCTGGAAGTGCCGCGGTATGTGTTGTAAATGTCGCTTGACTTGTAGAAGATTGACTGGTGAATTTATCGTTTGTGGCAGTTGGCTGACTGGTAAATTGACCGTTAGTTGCAGATGGTTGACTGGTGAATTGACTGTTGGTTGCAGATGGTTGACTGGTGAATTGACCGTTGGTTGCGGATGGTTGACTGGTGAATTGACCGTTGGTTGCGGATGGTTGACTGGTAAATTTACCGTTGGTTGCGGATGGTTGACTGGTGAATTGACCGTTGGTTGCGGATGGTTGAATGGTGAATTGACCGTTAGTTGCGGATGTTTGACTGGTGAATTGACCGTTGGTTGCAGATGGTTGACTGGTGAATTGACCGTTGGTTTCAGATGGTTGACTGGTGAATTGACCGTTGGTTGCGGATGTTTGACTGGTGAATTGACCGTTGGTTGCAGATGGTTGACTGCTCAATTGACCGTTGGTTGCAGATGGTTGGCTGGTGAATTGACCGCTGGTTGCGGATGTTTGACTGGTGAATTGACCGTTGGTTGCAGATGGTTGACTGGTGAATTGACCGTTGGTTGCAGATGGTTGACTGGTCAATTGACCGTTGGTTGCAGATGGTTGACTGGTCAATTGACCGTTGGTTGCAGATGGTTGACTGGTGAATTGACCTCTGGTTGCGGATGGTTGACTGGTGAATTGACCGTTGGTTGCAGATGGTTTACTGGAGAATTGACCGTTGGTTGCGGATGGTTGACTGGTGAATTGACCGCTGGTTGCGGATGTTTGACTGGTGAATTGACCGTTGGTTGCAGATGGTTGACTGGTGAATTGACCGTTGGTTGCAGATGGTTGACTGGTGAATTGACTGTTGGTTGCAAATGGTTGACTGGTGAATTGGCCGTTGGTTGCGGATCGTTTGACTGGTGAATTGACCGTTGGTTGTGGATGGTTTGACTGGTGAATTGACCGTTGGTTGAGGATTTTTGACTGGTGAATTGACTGTTGGTTGCGGATGGTTGACTGGTGAATTGGCCGTTGGTTGCGGATGGTTGACTGGTGAATTGACCGTTGGTTGCGGATGGTTTACTGGTGAATTGACCGTTGGTTGCGGATGGTTGACTGGTGAATTGACCGCTGGTTGCGGATGTTTGACTGGTTAATTGACCGTTGGTTGCAGATGTTTGACTGGTGAATTGACCGTTGGTTGCAGATGGTTGACTGGTGAATTGACTGTTGGTTGCAGATGGTTGACTGGTGAATTGACCGTTGGTTGCGGATGTTTGACTGGTGAATTGAACGTTGGTTGAAAATGGTTGACTGGTGATTTGACCGATGGTTGCGGATGGTTGACTGGTGAATTGACCGTTGGTTTCGGATGTTTGACTGGTGAATTGACCGTTGGTTGCGGATGTTTGACTAGTGAATTGACCGTTGGTTGCAGTTGGTTGACTGGTGAATTGACCGTTGGTTGCAGATGGTTGGCTGGTAAATTGACCGTTGGTTGCGGATGTTTGACTGGTGAATTGACCGTTGGTTGCAGATGGTTGACTGGTGAATTGACCGTTGGTTGCAGATGGTTGACTGGTGAATTGACCGTTGGTTGCAGATGGTTGACTGGTGAATTGACCGTTGGTTGCGAATGTTTGACTGGTGAATTGACCGTTGGTTGCGGATGTTTGACTGACGCTTGGTGTATTTTGAGAATTCGCTTCCAACGCATATGTCAATATGACGATGCTAATAATATAATAAACTCTTTCCATTTTTGAATATTTTGTCAAAGCAATGTATATGGTACAACAGTGACGGTGTAGCGAATAGAATACAAGTTGAACTAATATATATTTAAACCAGGGTAATTATCGATATGTCTGATAGAAATTCATAAAAGTTAGACTATTTTGCGTATCGGTCTACTGCCAAGTTAAAAAATAACTATACGATTTTAACATACTGCCAAGTATATAAAAATATTAGTCTACTGTCAAGTTAAAAAATACCTATAATTAAATTTGTCTCCATAGTATTTATTATTTCATTTGTAATTACAGAAATACATAAATATTTTTAATCTGCCTAAACTTCCTCACAATACCATCTTATTGCTCAGACAGTACTTATTCTTACCACGCAAAATTGAGGCTCTCGAATTATAATTGAACTCATGGTTTTTATAGTCTGTTGTGACGTCATAATACCACGCGGCTTATCATTCTGGATAAATATTTGCCAGTGAAGGTTTTTCAAGTGTAAGTATTTTTTCGTCATTACTAAGAATATTTCAACGAAAGATATTTACTTTGTAGGCGTACTCAATTACCATACTTTACATTCTCTATAATTGTCAGTGTTTATTTTTATATTTTAGTTACAGATACCTAATAATGACTGTTCCAAAATACTAAAAATGCCGTATTTTTGTTTATTTGAATTTCATTTCCGCGCGAAACTGCTCACAGTGGGTATGATTATAACAAATATAAAGTGAGTGGTGCCAAAATGAATATATATGACACTGAATCAACACGAATTGACAGGTTGTGTAAAAAAACAAATTAATTCCTGTGGCATCTATGTATTGTTATGTGCTTGTGATACAACATCCATGAGCGTATAGTTTGTTCGTGCCGTGTGTGTTGCAATAAAAGAACAATATGCTGACACTTCGCGCAAAGCGCCAATAACAGGTTTACAACACATTGTTCTAATGATGAGAAAAAGTAAAAAATATAAGAAAAATATGCTGATTCGGTGGTACTTTCAAAAATCGCGACCCACGGACAGCTGTACATAAATAAAAATAACTTGTGCACTTAATCATAAGAGGAAAGTACCTTTCAGTACAGTACATTAATACTACAAAAGATTGCAAGAACTTAAATATTTACATGTTCAGGCACGTCAGAATTGTTACACAAAGGTGTGCTTGAAATGAAGCGTATAAGTATACAACTTAAATTCCAAGATTGGCGAACGATTTCTAAATGTATATATGATTTTAAGGCATTCATTGGTTTATGAGGTCCCGTTAAAAATCTGACGCGATATAAAAATGTAAAATAGAGTACGTGGACCAGACAAGCGCATACATGTGCATTTTGCGTCAAACTTGAACAAAAATATTATTATTTAGATTAAAAATACAATAATATTCATTATTAATACTAAAACGCAATCAACATTACACCTCACTTCAGGGGACTTTTAAACACATCACAAAAATAAAAACTGACATGCTCTGGACCATTGTCGCTGCAGTAACATAATAGGTCTTGACGAAGTAATTTTACGACATTTACGCATTACATGCAAAAGCTGTTAGCAGTATGAAAGGAAACCCTTTTATCGACTCGACTGCTTCTTCTGGTTCACAAAACAACTGGCATTTGAGGGGATGTCAATTATGAAAGTATAGCCGATAAAGGTAAACCAAGAAAAGGTAGCAAGCAACTTGCTGTCATTGTTGGCGTTCTTATCGAAGCCCCTTTTACTTATTACGTTTTGGACATGAGTTAGGGTAAACGCCAACCGATTCATGAATCTCATCAAAGCGCACAACTTGAGTGGTTTTTAGCCTCACGTTTCTAATGCAGCCCTGTAAATTCTGGTTCGTACGCACTTGCTGCTGATTTGTTGTACCGTCTGAAGATTGTAGAACATAAGCAAGAGGTGAAATAGTTAAGAATAGTTTATACAAAACCAACCTGGAATTCCTCCGACATATAGCGGATCTTTGGTGTCTGCTGAGTTAGTTGTAGCTCTGCTGACCACTGTTGGAACCGCATTTCCATCCACGACTAAACTTAGCGAATTCATGTCTTTATTGGCAATCAATGAGTGCCAACGTCCATCGCACAAGTTGAACTTGACTTTACGACCAGTATTATGTTGAGTTGATGCATCGCTGTAAACGGCTTCAAACGGACCGGCCCCATTGTCCGTACGAAAGTATATCTGTATAAATGGTTATTGCTGGTTTATACATTGTACTACACTTTTATTAAAGGCGTAAAGCATGATTTAAATTACCGATCCGTTAACAAGCTCTATGCCGAGTCCGTCAGACCGTCTGTTGTTAATACTAAGCAAGATCCCACTTGGATTCCAAGTTCGGAACTCCATTTCGATCAACATCCTTGGGCCGACGCGGTATTTCTCGCCTTTAGAATAAATTTATTTTAGTTGATATGCATTGTTTTAAATGGCAACAGATATATTTAAAATTTGGAGAGATAGCCATAGTTACTTACTGTATATAGCATATCCTTTGCCGTTGAAAAACGCCCCAGATTCCATTTTCTTATAACATTGATCAACTTTGTGTGCGGATCGTGGCTTTGAAAGGTTGAGCTTTCGTTTTCGATTTAGGACTAAATCCTTGATACAGGCATCCATACTAGATAACTGCATTTAAAAATGATCATTAATATAATATTTTAATATTCTTGACTTTTAAAAGGTTTTCGCTTAAAGGACCGTTTAGTATGCCACTGAATGACTTACTGTGGATTGAAATTGTGCATTGATGTTTTAAAATATCCTTTAGCATAAGTGTATTAATTAAGTAAAAATATATATTTCGTGCTCTTAAAAATAATTCAAGCGTGGTATCGTGCGTCAAATCGTCAGATTACTTTACAGCCACAGTCAGATTACTAAAGCTAATAAAATGTGTTCATTCAGTTTTATTACGATCCAATAATTCACTGTGTTCAGGTGATGTCCGCTAAATGTTTTGTTCAAGAAAACTACCGTCTAACCAGCGAGTGGCAGACCGCCGAAGCTATCGCCATTTGATCTAACCAGTCCAACTTATGTGTATTTGTTTATTTAACTAACCTGCCCTATTTTCTTCGAGTTAAAACTTTCTGGAAGGCCCCCAACATACAGGATATTATCTACTCCCATGATGTTTGCTCCTTTAGGTGAGGTAGTTTTTGTTTTTACACCATCCACGGATATGAATCCTTTTCTCCTTGATCTTCTTAAGCGTATCTAAGAATAGGAAGTATTTCAAATATTGACTCATTTTATATGTTTGCGGAAAAGTTACGTAATAAGGTATTTACATGTACCAATGCATGGCTTGATTTTAAACTTAACCCACCCTGTGCCATTTCCCGTCATTTATTCGAATTGACCCGTCCGCCTCGCCTCTTCCTCGTCCGTTGTCAAATTGAAAAATAGGAATTCCTTCTTTAACTTTTAATGCAAAGAAATCGACTTGCGTTTTGTGTCCGGCATACACTAAAATTCCATTGCGACCCAGTGTTCGTACTTTCAAATCAAAGGTGAACCTGAAAAACATAAAGCTTAAGCATACTGCCCATTAATCACAGTTAAACCTAATTAACCCTTACTTCTTCGCAATGTTCTTCTTAAGTTTAAACGTAACATGACTGTTACGACTTAGTCCAAAATGGGCTGAGAAATTGCCGATCACTGGCATGCGACCTGCAGATCTACAGAAGGGGCTGTCGGTCTGAAAAAATGCATTTAGAATGGAATACATTTAAATACCGCATTTTAAATTGTTTACTCTGTTTTGTAAACTTACCATATTGGGCTGTTTTGGTACCATAGCTGGGTCGTTTGACAAAGGTGGTTGGGTGTTCGGCGTGGTTGCCCGGGGTGGCTTTGGTGGATTCATTGAATTTGATGTAAAAGTATTAGGTGGAGTTGCCGAAGTAAGCGTTGGCTGTGGCTCGAATTCAACAAAGGCGCAGGTGCCGAAATACGAATTCTTTGCCTGTACCGCTTCCTTAAAGTTAACTAGCCTATGGATACAAACAAAATGGTATCATTTAATGAATAATTTTAATTATAACAACTTACAGATTTGACATTAGATCTCTCACACAGCCGTTTAGTGACTTTTCTGTTCCTACAGCTTTCGTGGAATTAAACTCCGCAGGAATTCCTCCAACAAAGACTCGTCGCACGGTAATTGTTTGATCTCCACCTCGTGGTAGGTACTCGCTGACGTAATCTCCATCTTCGTTCATTTGTAGAGTAATACTAAATAAAACAATTTCTTAGACTTTCATTGCGCAGTTTTTTTGGTTATTGGCGCACAATATTTACTACGAAACAGCTTACTTTTCTCTGCGTCTATGTAAAGTTGCAGTATGGTCTCTTCCGTCGTTATAAATGTTGAATTTTGACGTTAGACGAATGTGTGGACTGCCAGGAAGCTTTAAGGCTGTGTGGACAAATCCATCGTACACGTACATGGAGTAGTAAGCCTGTAATATGAAAAGATTGATCGCACCAACATAGACATATTTAATTAAGTTTGTCGGATTAAACTCTTCACCTCGTCAGTTTGTCGCCGTCTTCGCCTGAGTTGTCGGTTATCACTGGTGGCAAACAGAAGCACCGCATCTTCATTTCGTGTGTTGAACGTGATCGAGATAGAACTTGTGGGTTGGAGGTTGATAGGTTTCAGTTCAACAAAGCCTTTATTCGAAATTCCAACGTCGCGTGTTATCTAAAATAATAGGGGGGAGGCTTAACGCTGATTCTTATCAGGGATATTTAGCCTTATACAATCACCCAATACCACAGGACCCAACAATAACCACTGACAATTTAAATCAACTGTAAAATACTTGTCATATGTTTGTGTTTATATACCTCTGCTGGACAGGCAGTCTGTACACCTGAATCTCTTGCCACATCTTCAACAACTGTGCTTTTTAGCGACCGCAACAGATTATTTTGAGAAAACTCTTTCAAGCAACCAACGAAGGATATTTTTGTCACGTCGGCCCTAAAACGGTTTAAATTGAAATAGGTTAATGATTATTTTCATATTCCAGTATTTACGAGAAGCCAACAGTACAAAAAGACAGTTCTGGAAAGCTTATTTAAAACGTTTTTAAATCACGAAAATCCCAGTTATAGGCAATAAATAAAACATCTGCATTAATGTATTTCACTCATGCTAACATTGTTAAAATGTCCAGTGCTTACTACATCCAATTTCAAACATATTATTAGCCATTTCAGGCTATGTTTTATAATCGTCACATACAGCACGACTATACGTTGACTGACTCCTTTTAAAGTCCAATCGGTTAAAATCGCCTTTGTTAAATAGGGTTTAGTTCACACGTTAGTACAAATAATCTTTTAAATTGCCATTTTGGTTTAGAATACTAAGAAAGCAACGCGTTACAACTATTAGCACATGCGCATCACTCTGTAACACATACTCCCGTTTACCTCACTTTGAACCCGAAATGGTCCCTAATGCGGAAAGAAAGAATTGGTGGTCAACTGCTCATGTATATTTACAACATTTATAATCTACATTACTTTAATTAAATGACATTAAACTTGATCAAAACTTTTATTCAAACACCACAACATGCAGAGATAACTTACTTGATTGTTCTGTCACTGGGAAATCCCCCAACACAAGTGACGTCACCGCTTGTAAAATTAAGCGACTCATCAGAACCTTGAATCCGTAGCCAAATGTTTTCTTGGCTTTGGTTGACAGTTTTGATCGATAAAAGTGCTGCAATGATAAAATAATTTAAGGTCATGAACGGAAACTGACAATACGTGTAAAATCACATAGTTGTTTTTATGTTAAAACTAAAAGTGATGTTATGTATAGCCGGTAATAACTATATCACAAATCGGCAAATACTCACAATTTCCAGCAAATCGGCGAAACGTGACTTGCACCCATTCTCCGGTATTGTATTGATTTTCAGTACTTGCGTTGTGCACACCGTTGCCCAAGTCGAGCTTAAGCATAATCCGCCCTTTATTTAGTTCGATGGAATAGAAATCCGGCTGATATTTAACAAGATGTATTTTAAATTATGCCGTTGTTGGTGTTAACTAATTATTAAGGTATAAGTTACCCAAACTTACATGTGTGGCAGAACCGGTGTATACGATTAGTCCTTCTGAACTAAAACTCTGCAGGCGAATACTTATTTGCGTTCGTTTCGAATCATGGTTATTAAAACGTAAAACAGAATAACTTCGTCCGTAATAGCTGTATAAGTTGGTTTGTTCTTTGTCAGTTGCAACCTCACTGGAATAAAACACGATGTTAATTTTTCCTATTTTTAACACTTAAATTGACTAAAAACAAAAAGAAACGCACATTTCAATACATCCTTTACAATCTTCAGGATTATTTATCTCCCGGAAATTCCACAAGCCAACGGTTCTACCCTGCAGAAAAGCTTCCCCCATGCAGCCGTTGAACGTTCGGTACATCACAGCCTCGTGCACCTATCAGGATTACAAAATCATCACGTAAGTTGATAACAAGATTTTTAGCTATAGTTACATTTACCTCGGTTGTGTTAAGTATCCCACCAACAAATAGAATGTCATCGTTATTAATATCTAGCATGGAGTAAGACCCCGGCGACACTCCTCCGACATTGGTCATTGTTGCAATTTTGTCTGACTCTCTGTAGGCAGTGACATTCAACTCTTGGTTTCTCCTGCAAGAACAAACAGCATTGCAACAAATGCAAAACAAATGTCTAGATTATCTAGATATCAGGGGCAGCTCAAACCTGTTGATGATGATCTTGAACCAATCGGGTGAAGACCTCAAGTTCTCAGTGTCCGCTTTAATGATGAGAGGATTCTGCACAAAACCTGGACCTCCTCCTAGGTCCCAAGTGACCGTTACTTTGTAGTCACGCAGTTCAACGACAATGTAGTCTTGCTGCAAATGAACAAAACGTTAAGGCATATATATTCGGTAATATTTTTTTAGTAGTTTCTTACCCTAGGCCGTGCCAAGTAAAGCAGTGCGTTATTTGGTTCACTATTTTGGATGGTAAGTACAATTTCTGTCGTCTTTCCCGGAGTTATTGTTGGCTTATAGGCCATTGCACACTTTCCTTTAGAGCTGACAGAAACTCGGATCTGTTAAAATAAATATTTATTCAGGATAATTTATAAATGAAGGTAGTTTAGTTTATTTTTTGCTCCTTTGCAATAAATCAGCATAATTGGAAAATTTATTAACTAAAAAAAAGACCCCTTTGGAGGATAGCGCAATTCTGAGAGGGTGTTAATAAAACATAAGTTTACTATGTATTCGTGTACTTACCGATCCTGCCTTTCTTCTGGCGTCTTCAATGAGTTGTCGAATATTGCTTATATTTGCTCTCACGCTTTCCGATGCCAGTTGAACCCTTTCCAGTTTGCTTGTTGTTCGTTCCTTTGCTTCAGAAACGGATCGCATGCCCTCTGACACAGCATCGACTGTAGATCATAAAATATTACATCAAATTTGACATTCGAATACTTGAAATCGAGTACTTACAAAGATGAGCTGGGAAGTTGAAGATAAGAGAGGTGAAGAAGTGCAGAGAAGGTGCAGTGTTCAAAGAAAATGAAAGGAATGGTAAATAGTGAAAATTGTTATAATATTTAGTTCATACTAAGATATAGTTATTACTTACGATTATCAGCAACCTCTTTAGCGATTTGGGAACGTTGTAAAACTTGAAGTTCCGTTTCGCCCAACAGCCGCACGTTTTCTTGGGCTCCTTCCAGTTGTTTGTTGATCTCGCCTAATACTTTGTTGGAACTTCTTGTTATTGTGAAAAGTTCATTTGATGTGAGGGGCGGAGCTATTAAAATATTTTGTCGTTAAAATTTAAGACGCGAAAATGTTGAAAGGGCATTACAATTTATCTCGACAAAATACCTACCTGCATTTATTTTGTCAATGCGCGAAAGCAGTCTGTTGTGCTGATCTGTCAAGTTCAGAGCACTATGGTTTGATGAGCGCAGATGATCTTCCAAACTACGCAGCAAATCTCTGTCACCTACAAAATAAGTAATTGATTTTTACTAAATTGATTTACTGAATATTTACTAAGGTATTTTTTACTCATTATAGGTATATACTGCGCCATAGGCAAACGTACCATTAACAGTGTTTCGTAATTCTGCAACCTCATTTAAGATTGCCATGTTTCTTAACAGGGATTCATTTGCTCGAATGCCAAGATCTGTGGTTGCAGTGGATAATGCAGCCTTTCCCTGCTTTATTGCGGTTTTAGAAGTTTTATTTGCCCGTACTAACAAGCGTATTATGTTGGTCCAACGGCTCGCTGCCTCTGTCTGATTGTAGGAGAATGCGCTTACATTTTTGTACACCCTGTTATTAAATAAAAGATTTAATTGTTAATCTAAAACGTCGGTAAAGTTTAATTTAGTTTGTATGAACTTACTCTAGCATCATCCTAGCATCCTCCTGCAATTGCGCACTGTGTTCCACTGCACTTTTTACAGAGGACATCTGTAACCCTTGAAGATCAGACCCCAGAATGTTATTATTGTGCAAAGTCACTGCCTCCACCTCTGCTTGTGTTGAACTCGCATATGCTTTCAATTCCTACACAAATTTGTCGATATGAAGTAAAATGTACAAAGGTGTCCAATCATTTAATGTAAACATTGATGAAATGCTGAGATTTGACGCTTACTTCCATATTTTGTAATCCAGACTTATATAGATCAATTGCAGCATTAACGATCTTCTGTGCTTCATCCAGTGTCACGTTTGTCATTGTCGCCATATTATTTATCCGCTCAATATTTCCCTGGAAAAATTAGAATTATTTTATGCATTCTCAGTCAATTGCATGTATAATATTTACCATAGTTTGACGGAGTGTTTGACTATTAAGGACATTTTTAGTAGTTGCCACTCTGATGTCTGTGGACGCGTTACTGAGTTCCATTTGAAGATGTCTGAACTTTGTCTCAATTTCACCCACTTGCTTGATCAGCTCTTCATTAAATAGATGAGCTTGGGGTTCAGTTTGATTTGCTCGAGCAGTAAAGTTGGTGTAAACTAATTCCAACATATCCTTGGCGAATCTAATAGGTGATTGTGGTTTAGATAAAATATCACAGTTGTAAATAATATTCCTACTATCTGTACACCATCGAAAACAAAAATATCAATAATATCGTACTCAAGCTCGGTGTCAGCCATTTCCTTGTATTGGTTGATATTTCGTGCTCTCATTTCATTCATTTTTATGTCAACTTTACTATATATATCCGCAGCGTCTTGTGCTGTTCCATTTTGTAGCCCGTGTAACAACCGTGTTGCCATGTTACTCACAGCTGTAATGAATATACTTTTAGGACCTTTATTTAGAAAAAAAACTTCATGAGATAATATATGTTAATAAAAGAGAATATAAGCATTGTTTTCTATCTTACTTTCAACTGTATTGTTTAGTTCTGCCGTTTGTAAGATTTGTTGTTTCACATGTTCCCTTGTTGCATTGACTTTTCCAGAAGCATTGCTGGATACCGTGATGCACGACTTTGCCTGAATTCAAAATAGAACTTTAACAATAGACATATTTTATATAGACTTCTTTAATGGTTTGTAATTTGTACCTGTGCTACAACTGGGTAAACTTTCATTTCGGTTTTGGTAATATTTCCAGGGATTTTGACCATGTCTGCCAAAGCATCCATCACAGAATTAGAGGAGTTTTCAAGAATTTTCTGTTAAAATTTGTCAAAAAATTAAATTTTGTGAAGAAACATGCAATTTGCATGCAGTGACGTGATATTTGAAAAGCATCTTTGGATATCATTAACAGTACACTAGCAAGAAGCACAATCCACATGTTCAACTCTGAAATTAGTGGCAACCACAGAAAGCATGGATTAGGAAGAAGCAGGAAAGTTGTTTTGCCGTGTACCTTGGCCCTTCGCCTTTGAAGTACGAAGTAATTGAGTTTCCTGTGCAGAAGAAGGTCGATATATGGCTGTGTCAGAGAAAGAAGAGTGGTGGTAAGTTTGACGGTGGAACTGTCAGTGAGAGTATAGAGAAAAGAAGGTGCAAACACATTCTGGTGAGGTGTCGTGTCAGATGCATGCAAAGTAGTTCAATGTGTGTTTACAGAACTTATCGTAACATTCAATTAAACTTGTAATACAGATAATATAGAAAAGAGGTCAAATTCAAAAGTATTATGATTTTACGTTATAACTAAATTACATGACATAATGAAGTATAGAGCTGAAATCTGAAAAACAACCTGGTCAGCTATGTTCGAACTTGAAAGTCCATTCAGTAGGTAGGAAAGACTCTAAAAGTAGAGGTAAAGGGAAACAATTTAAATAGTTTTTTTTAAAGAAAAGGCATCATTTTACTATAAAGCAAACGAGTTTAACATGAAAGAAAGAAAGAAAGAAAGACATTTTATTTTTTTAAATATATAATATTTTGTGGGTTTTGTTAAAGACTTTTTAAAATCTTACAAATTTAGTTACCTGCAACTGGGCTGTGACGTTACGTGCACCGATAAGTCGGTTCCAAGGCGGTGGGAACATGTCACGTATATCGACATCATTTGTTCGATTTACCATTTCCTCAATTTCCAATAACAGTTTGCCCGCACACTCATCATTGCACTCTGTACATATATATGAACCATTTAACATTATATTTTAAATTCTTTTTCTGAAATGTGATGTTATGTGTCTCGTAGTTTTTATATTTTCTAAAACGAACCTCGGCATCCTTCTGTTGTAATGACATGTTTATCACTGCAGCGGTCACATATTCTCCCCTTTATTCCTTCATCACAATTACATTGCCCGGTAACTTTGTCACACGCGCCATCCAATGAACCAGCCACATTGCACCCACATTTGGCACAGAAACCACCTGGTACTGTTGGGTCACCAAAATAGCCATCTGCACATCTATTCAAAACGTTTTGTGCTTAAAATGGTTGTTTTTTTATCGTATATTTAAGTGGATATGGAGTTAATGTCTAAAAATACCTTTCACAATGTTTTCCTTCGTAACCAATCTGACAAGCATCACATGTGTATGAAGCAATACCATCCGATCCATCTGAATGACATGTTGGACTAAAATTGTTTATTGCACCTGCTCCAGGGCATTCACATTTATGGCATGAGTTTCCAGAAAAATAATATCCTGTTTCACATGTTTCACAGTTGTGACCAACAAACTTATCAATGCAATTCTGCAAAACAATTAGGTGTAATTTTAGTTCCATTTTCATATAGTATGTAAATTGCTCTTACCAAACATTTTCCAGTAAAAATGTCACAGGAATCGCTTCTGTTAAAACAGTTGCAGAGTTCACACATTCCAAGGTTTGGTTCCCGCTGAACTCGCATATAACCAGCCATGCAGTTCTAATTAAATTAAAAATATTATAAGTAGTTTTACATAGTTTTACTCTCAAGTACGGTATTTTTACCTGGCAGGACAAACCAGAATAGCCAGGGGGGCATATGCATTCTTCTATTCCATATGCTGGTGGTAAATCGGTTGCAGAATCTCCTCTTCCAGTTACTCCCGCCACGGCAACATCCAGGTATACTTCACTTAATCTGAAATATTAAATTTGATGTGTATAAAGAATCTAACACGTTAGTTTAATGCTGGTTACCTTGATTGATCCATGAGGAAGCCGTATGATGCCTTGATGAGGATCGAGTTAACGTTTTGTAAAATCAACGAAAACTCATCTCGAGTGACATTTTTGTTTGAATCCAAATGAGCCCAGCCAAACTAATTAAAATAAAGACAAAATATAAAAAGTACACAATTGCTTGTATGCGAGTTGGGTAATATCTTTGGTTTGCTTAAGACAAAAACTTATTTTAACGTTTTTTACCAAGCTTTTTAGAACTAAATTTATTATTTACGACAAATCTGTTTAAATTATTGCTTAGACTTATTTGAAAGCGCCGGTAACGGGTGATAAATTGTCTGTACACGATCTAATGTGGTAACTGTACATTTAATCGAAATGCCTACCTCTTGCATGGGAACCACATATGCTCTGGTTTGTTTAATGTGTGGATCCTCCATGCTATATTTGATTGTCTGTAAATTGCCTCCTTGTATAATCACACTTGCTTCAGGCCTCATGCCTGGTGGGGTAGAAAACTCAGAAACAAAGTAAATGGTGTATCGTAATTTCCCTCCGTATGAGAGTCGCTGTTAACGAAATTGTCATTGATATTTATTTACACTGATAGGCCGAATGTAATGTAAAAAAAGTTATTTACCCTGTCACCATTAAATTGCGGTGGAAGACGCCAGTAATATGGCCCGGAACGCATAGCTCGTACAGCTGTGTTTGAATCAAGCAATGCGATATCATCTGCAACACCGACAGTGGACCTCGATGCAATCTCATTAGTTACTTCAACTGGAGCCAAGCTTAAAGATATCTGTTAAACAAAGAATATTGCAGCTTTTATCTGGGATATCAAAAATGTATTTTGTCATGCAAGCCATTGGCACCGAAAGTAAGGAAAGATAATTTATCTTTTAAAGCCGAATTAAGATGAGATAGAAGTCAAAAGTTTGCTGAGTTATGCCTAGTCCTACATTAAGCGTTTTTTTGTTGTTTTCTGCTTAAACAGCCATAGCAAAGAAGATTAAATAAAACTTAGTACAGATTCAAGGCAAACAAAGATAGAATTTTATCCCACGTAAGCCAAGTTGCGCGTTAGAATTATTGCACTATCCCGCTATTTTCAATCATTATTAACACACCGTCGCCTCACCACTATCTCAAACGGGTCCGGCATGGTGATCTGTAGTTTCAATTGGGAAATTTATTACTTAAACAAACGGTTTCAAAACTCTGCCTAGCTTTTGCAAATTGAAGGAGAAATCTTACCGGATTCCCCCAATAATAAGTGGCTTGTTGGCATTGGTTTGTAACACCTGGAGCAAAAACATGTAGTACATCCAACTTCATTTTCATTTGACAATCCAAAAGCACCCGCAACACAACGGTCACAGTGCAAGCCTTGTACATTTGCCTACAAGTACATGTTAGTTTTGTTATGGATACGCATGACATTTCTTCATATTAAAGTCTGTACACTTACTTTACATAAGCACTGCCCATCATCAGAACACTCACACGTCCCATCGTTTAAACATGTGCTAGCTTGTGTCCCATCCACAAGGCAGTTACAAGCTTTACAGTTTGGATAACCATAATAACCTGGTCTACAAAGAAAAATAATTAGAGTATATATATTCAATGTGGAATTTATGAAAGCAAATGAACTAACTAAATTTATGCACACCTGCATCTGTTGCAAGTTTTGTCGGTGTATTCGAACTTGCATGGACATTGTCCTGTTATGTTATCACAAGTAAAACTTGTTGACCCTGCTTTACTGCAGTTGCAAAGCTGTAAAATTAATTTTTTTTCAAAGAGTCTACTTTTAAGTAAATTAGAAACTTACTGTACATCCATTATTTAAAGACCATTGATAAGAACCATCTACGCAGTTCATGCAGCCTTCCCCGTGAGTGTTTGCAGGACATACACACTCGCCTGTAGCAGGATTACAATGTCCGTTTGTGTGTGTGCAATCGCATTCTGTAAAACCACCGTTTATTAACAATGAGTTTTCATGTACAAAACATACGAATGTTTACAAAAGATTAGGCCTACCTATGCAGCCGCCATCACCAAAACTGTGGTAACCAGTGGAGCAGATACCGCATGTTTTTCCCACGACACCCGTTCGACAAACACAAGAGCCATCTGATCTGCATTGCATCATGATGCTGCCAATTGGGTTGCAGTCGCAGGGGACACACATCTTTTCTTCTATGCTAAGGTAGTTATTGCTCTGTACAGAATAAAATGTTATTTATTTATATTTAAATCTGCATAAGCAGGCTAAGGGTGAACACAATCTTTAACTTACTGCACAGGCGTCACACTTTCTTCCATATACATCTTGTCTGCACGGGCATTGACCAGTAACAAAATCACATTGTCTACTCAAAGAACCGATGGGATTGCATTCACAAGGTCCACAGTTCTTGCGTAGGATAGCATCTCCGTAATAAGCTTAAAATAAAATTAATTTTAAAATGTTGTCACAATGCGCACACATATTATGTTTAAACGACGTAATCATATATAAACACGTACCGGCTTCACATCTTTCACAGTGGTCTCCAGCGGTGTGCCCTTTGCAGAACTTACATACACCGTTTAATTGGTTACATGCCCCAGAATTCCCATTGCAACTGCAGGGTTGACAGCTTCCACCAGGGGCAAAAGGGTTTCCAAAGTAACCATCGCTGCATCTGAATAAATTACCGAAACCTCTCGGTATATTATCTGCCTTTATTTATTATATTTACTCACGTTTCACATCTTTTTCCACTATAACCAACGGCACATTCCAAACACATCATATCTCCGGGTTGTTTTGTCAAGTCTACATGTTGGACTGAAGTTGTTGCTTGTCGTTGCTAGTGGACAAGAACATCTAAAGAGAAGTAGGGCGTTTGTGCACTTTTGAAACAGGATTTAAAGTAATCATGAAGTATAACCGTATATACACAATACCTACCTTTGACAGTCTTCAGACGTGCCGTTCAACGCATTTCCGTAATATCCGGGTTTGCATCGTTCGCAGTGTATTCCAATTGTACTGTGTTGGCAATTCTAAAAAACAGTAATTTAAAAATATTTTTCGAACGCCATTTTTATTTCATTATGAATTACCTCGCAGGCACCATTCAATTTGTTACAAATATTTGAATGGTGATTGCAGTTACACGGGAAACACTGCTCTCCGTTTCTCCAGTAACCTGTAGCACAATCTTGGCACGAATAACCTGTATACCCAGGTGGACAGTGACATATTTCAACTGAGGACGCAGGTAATCCTTTGCCTTCGGGGGTTGCAGAATCCATATACACATCGT